>JANZLB010000008.1:5459685-5470690 GCA_026167865.1 Notarius quadriscutis
TAAAGGGCGCACTGCCGTTTTTTGTGAAAATTGAAGACTTTTAGGTGCGCCTTATAGACCGTAAAATACGGTATATATATATATTCCTTCAAATTACATTGCAATACATCCATTAAACAGTTAAACAGCACTTTCCCTCATCTATACATTCATCCAGTATATGTGCTAAAATATACTTTAATCTTCTATGTAATGCGCAAACTGCATTTTTTTTTTCATTAAACTGAGCCAAGCTCTCAACACATCATGTTCTCACATTTGTTTTCAGCATCACTACACCACATTTAGTAAAAATGAGAGTTCAAGTGGCCATATCATATTAAGGCTCATTCCATTCTCTGGGTTTTCCAGAGACACATCTTGAGCTGAACGTACACAGAAAAACCACAGCCTTTAGCCATGATGAGGTCATGTGAGGTAAAACCTCCTGTTCTTTCCTCGTTTATGCTAACCTTATTGTATTTGTAGGTCAAGTATGTCATGCTGTTTCTGATCAATAGTAAAAGAAGGAAATAAAATGTCAGACCAGAGCAACAGAACAGGTCCATATTGGCGTTATTTATAGGCTGACATGTTTTTGGATTAAATTCATTTCATTTAAGTGATCAGTCAAATATGCTAATAACTATAACACATCAATCTTCTTTCGGCTGCTCCCGTTCGTTTGGAGTCACCACAGCAGATCTGTTTCGCATATTTGATTTGGCATAGGTTTTTACAGGTGGCACGGTGATGTAGTGGTTAACACTGTTGCCTCCCACCAAGAAGGTTCTGGGTTCGAGCCCAGTGGCTGACAGGGGCCTTTCTGTGTGGAGTTTGTATGTTCTCCCAATGTCTGCATGGGTTTCCTCCGGGTGCTCCGGTTTCCCCCACCATCCAAAGACGTGGTTTGGTTCACTGGCTACTCTAAATTGCCCATAGGTGTGTGTGAATGGTTGAGAGGAGAAAACTTCTATAATCATCCAGTAGAAGGCAACGGGAAACCACTACTGTAAATCTTCCCTAGTAATGGATCTGCCATCGGTTCCTGACGCAACCCTCCCCAATCTATCCAGGCTTGGGACCAGCACTAAGTATGCACTGGCTTGTGCAACCCCAGTGGCTGGGTATTTTTACCTCATCTGCTAGTCTTTGAACTGTGGAGGAAACCAGAGCACACAGAGGAAACCCACACAGACATGGGGAGAACATACAAACTCCACACAGAAAGGCCTCCGTTGGCCATGAGGTTCAAACCGGGAACCTTCTTACTGTGAGGCGACAGTGGTAACCACTACACCAGCATGCCGTCTTATAACACATCAATAATAATAATAAACACAAATTTCATAATGGTGAGCAGGGAATTAAAAATAAAAAAAACCTAAACTAAAATCCTGGCTATTCTTCACAGACTCCTGGGCATCTCTGCTATCCTGCTGTGCTATCCGTTTTAACGTCATCTTACACCACAGGTGTGTCAGACGATGGACGGCTTGACTGTAGCATCTTTCTCCAATACTTTTGATCCAGGGTATCCTCAGCAGCGAGGCCCCACTCCCTTAAGTCCTGTGCCACTAGCTCTTTCCAGGTCTGGTCTTCCACTTGGTGGGCCGTGATTCTTGCAGTCGTGGTGGAACTGCGCCGCACGTGGCCAAACCACCGTAAATGTCTATACCTGAGGTCAGCATCCAGATCCAGGAGACCAAGCCTCAGATGAAGACTGCTGGAGCTGACCCCATTTTAGACTCTAGACTCCATTTTGAAAACCAATAATATCAGGGAATATTTGGAGTCTGAAACGTTACTAGTGGCGCCAAAAAGATCGTGATCAGCACAGATACGTTGTTCCAGTGTAACTTACCACTTAGAATTTATATTCCTCCTGTGACTTGAAGTCATTTGCAAGAAGTGACTATGTAATAAAAGTATATTTTCTCCATGACACAAAGGCCAGAAACTTATCCAGACTGTCATTAGGCACAACTTCAAGGACTGTCAACAGCTGGTGTAAATTTACCCGACCTCTCTGAAAAAAAAATTATTAACTCAGTGGACTTTGCCTGCCATTCAACTTCATTTTCTCAAGCTATAAATGACTGTAATGCAGTACTATATTGGCTGGAATACTGGATTCCATCTAAACAACTTTGCCAGGTTTAATTTGTTGACATATTGGTGGGAAAACTCCAGAGGGCAGCAGTGTGTCCATAAAGCCTTGTCAGATGCTTGGCATGCTGATGGGTATGTAAATGATGTGCAGGAACCAGCCGAACACAAAACCTTACGCTAGACCCCTGTGTAGCTCAGCAGGTCGCTAGGACCCAGTGGATTATGAGGCAGAAGGATTTCCAAGACTCATTACTTTTACACACCAGGTTCGTTTCCATGCCATGCCATGTCAAGCCTTCTACTTCAGAGGAAAATATTAGTGATCAAGCAAATGAAAGTGAATCAGCCCAGAAATATAAGCGCCACAAGAATATGATACAACTGTTTGAATGCTGTATGTTTATCACAGATTTGTCCACTAGGATATACAAGACAATACAGTGTGACACAAAATGGATCTAGGGTCAAATTTTCTACCCCGGATGAGTTGAGCTGTCTACAAGGAGAATCACCCAGCCATATTGGTTCTTCGCAGCCAAGTTGTTCTCAGATAAGCTATAATTAGCATATCGGGCAAAACAGTAGAGTAACAGAGACCAGGCAGCATTAGCAAAGAAAGCACTGCTATATGTGGCTGACAGTTCTCTGTAGACACTCCTGGCCCTAAGCCCTGTGCTATGCTTCAGAATAGTCTTGACAAAACCAGATCTTCTGCTGGGTTGGTCTGAGGTCTGCAAGGTCACCCAGCTGGCCTATGGAGAAATGGAAGGTATATATTTAGCCTGGTGTGAGGCGTGTTGTGGATAACACATCCTGGGCTCTCAGGTTTCATATTCGGTGGGCACTTTTGCAGGTCCCGGGGGTACTAGGAAAAACGTTGCAGCCACCCCCCAAGTGTAAGAAGACAGGCGCCATTTTCCCTTGACTTTCAGGATCATTTTGTGGGTGACCAGCATCCCAAACACACCTCCCAGTTTCGGTGTGGCGTCTTGTCACTTTCCTTCTGCTCCAGAGAGAGCAGATCTTTGGCAAACAGGTCGGAGAAGCTTCAAAACATCTTTTAGGTTTTCTTGAATTGACTCAAGGAGGCCATAAGGGACTTACAGAGGCACTGAGTTACTCTCCTCAGGTCTTGCTGTGTTTGAGGAGGAGCGATTATGGATGTCCTGGCTTTAGAGGCTAAGGGGGTTAAAGCTGAGGCCGGTCTACAACCTGCCCCATCGAAACCCAGACCTAAAACACCCAAAAAACCTAAACGAATCGTTTACTTTGAGGTGGAGCTTCTGGACGCCAAGACCAAGGAGAAGCTGCTGCTCCTGGATAAGGTAAGTCCTGTCTGTGCATTACCAAGCATGAGTTCTTGAAACACATGTTCCTCAACAACAAATCCAATAAGTGGAGCTTTCAAAAAGCTGACGAAAGTCATTCAGTTGCAGTAACGGATCAGTGAATCTGTTCATCACAGACATCGGTCATTCTCCTTAATTTTTTTAGTGTTTTCTTTCTTTATTAATTAATTCAATGTAAAATTATATAGATATAAAAGGAAAGGTTCAATTTAATATTCTTTTGTTCAAATAATAGAATATTAAAATACTATGTCATGGCCTTTCATACAGTACCAGATATTAGGATACTATTTTTTTCCCAAGGATATTGTCCATTTTAAATATCAAAAAAGGCACATTTGACTTCATTTATTGAAAATACTGTACAAGCTTAAACAGAGATTAAATATAAACAGCTGTAATTGTCATGTATCTTCTCCCCCCATCTCCAGGTTGAACCATCTGCTACTATTTTGGACATAAAGTCAATGTTCCACAAATCAAGTAAGTCACTGTGTGTTTTATGTTGTCATCAAGAACGCTAAGCCGCTGGCAGCGTTTTAGTTTCATAGTGATGTTTCCCTGCCATTAGATCAGTGCTGGTATCCTGCCAGACAGTCTCTGTGCCTGGACCCGAGTGAGTGGATCCCGTTTCACACTGATTTATAGAGCTGAGTGTGTTAGCGTGAGCACTGTGTGAGATGGTAATAATGGTGTGTTTTAACCGTCAGAGGGAAAGCCCTTGAAAGATGAAGATATCCTTCAGCAGCTTCCAGTGGGAACCACAGCTACCTTCTACTTCAGGGACCTGGGAGCCCAGATCAGCTGGGGGACAGTGAGTGGAGCACAAAAAGCAGTAACATTTAACTCCATGTTATGGTAGATTTCTGTCAACCACAACCATTACCATACGGAATTGGTGAATACAAAGAGCTTCAACAGTACATGCCAACACTTAACACCACAGCACTTACTTCACTCTCCACCCGGTTCGGCTTTCACTCACCTTCCTGGCACCGTTTTCACTCCACTTTCTCGGTACACAATCTCCCTGACCCAGTTTCCACACCAGATGTTAATCTCTCAGCACGGTGTTCACATTCAACTCATCCCACTTGTCTGCAAAAGCCACAAACTCCAGAGTCTCCTAAGAGGTAGAAGCATCCAAGAAGGCTGCAGGAGTCACAGTGCTACTTATGGCCCCTACCAAGTTGGAAAACATCATCGTAGAGATTCCAACAACGTAGGCACATTCGTGTCTATTTGAGAAGCTGTTTATGCTGTGCTACATTTTGTGCCAGCGAGCTTTTAACAGTTAAGAGCTGTGAGTCAAATGGTAAACTACGCACTATGTTCTTACACTCTACACCAGCAGTTCTCGAAGTGATCTGGGAAGCATAGCCAGAGGGACTATGATGTTTTTAGTTTAGTTATTGGAAATCACATCTCACCATCACCACCATCATCATCATCATCATCATCAAAATTGAATATATTATTTCGTTATCATAGTTATTAGCTTACATGGCTGGTCACGTAAACACTTTAAACAGTTTAAGACAACCCTTAATAACTGAAAAATAAGCAGGATTATCAGTAACATCAATTTGAACCTTGGGAAGTGGTGCGCTAAACAGAAATGTCAAACTACTCTGTTGTTGCATATTGTTACACCTTACTGAACATGGCAAACACAGCAAGTTTGCCAGTCTCTAGTTATGGTAGGTGAATATCCCAAGTAATACAACAGGTGCCAATATTTAAGAAGAAGAAGCCTTTATTTGGTCACATGTTCACTCAAGCACAGTGAAATTCCTCTCTGCATTTAACCCATCTGAAGCAGTGAACACACACACACGCCCAGAGCAGTGGCCAGCTATGCTACAGCGCCCGGGTGCTCAAGGGCACTTCAGCCATAATACAGAACTCCCCTCACTTTTTTCCTGCTTTGGGCCCAAGGCTGCTTTTACAAACAATTTACAACAGTGCGAATTTACAAACGAATTCGCATTGTTTGGTAGTTGTGTGCGCTTGTAGCATTGAAACCTTTGTTCACCACACTTGAAAGATGATTTGCGATAGTAATCATGGACACTTTTGTCGTTTTATCGAGTTTTTTGTCCACTGGCTACACTAGTAGAGCTATTAGCGACCGCCATTTTGGATTTGTGTTTATCCATTTCAGATCACATGATCTTGAGTCCGAGGAGGTCTATTGAACCGGCGAACCTTTGGGCCCAAGGCTGCTTCTCTAACCTTCAGGCCATGGCTACCCCCTTTCACTTAAATCTTAGTGAAAATCTGTTAAACACAGACAAGGTCTGACAGCGCAACACAAGAAATTGTCTCAAATAGCACTATTTACATACTACGTACATACTACATCACAACTAATTAAATAATATTGGCTGGCATTGAGTGGTATATCAGATACATTCCATTCAGCTAGCATGATACTGAACAAGTCGAAGACGAGTAGCTGAATGGAGTATACCTGATATACCATGAAAAAAAGCCAGCCAATATTATTATTATTATTATTATTATTATTATTATACATGCACATTCCTTTCGGGTGTTCAACACGTCTTTCTCTTTCAAAATTCTCTCAAAATATTTAGCGAAGCAAACCTGGCAGCCATGTTTGCTTATAAATTGTCACAGTCACTCACTAGCATGGAAGTTTTACATCTCAGACGTGTGATGTAATGTCTTCACAACCATGCGATATCGTAAACCATATTCAACACTCATTCTCCATTGAGTAGAGTGATGTAATACACGTAGGATAAGCGATGTGCTAACAATATTGCATGCTATCAAACCAAATGAATGAAACCCGCTAGAAGGGAATAGAACACGTTTTTATTCCATAGAAAACGCATCCTGTATGCATGATAATGTAGTTTATTACATCCTATGTAGTAAGCACATATAGTGAATAAGAAGTCATGGAACGTATTTCAAGATGGATGATTTTACATGGTTCACTGGTACAGCAAGCAGTGTTACATTGAGCTAAACATCATTCATTCATTCATTCATGGAAATCCTTTATCCTCTTCAGGGTCATGGTGGATCAAGAGCCTATCCTGGAAACACTGGGCATGAGGCCAGATACATCCTGAATGGGATGCTATTTTATTGTATGCATCACGTACGCGCATACACATTTACACCAAGTGAAAAGTTAGGGTAGATAGTTTACCTACTGGCAGGTTTTTTGGGTGCAAGCAGGGACAGAGAGAGAGAACATGCAAAACAGACAGTAACTCGAGCTCAAGTTCAGACTCTGGAGATGTGAGTTGGCAACATTATCTGCTGTAACACTAATTAAAATCTGATGACAAAATTGGGCCAACGTTTTTAGCCTCCTAGAAACACCAGAAGTAAAGAAATTTGGTGAGAGAAAGAATCTTTGGCAGACACTGTCATGATGTCTCAAAAATACTGGATCTGATCTCCCTTGGATGATTTCACTTGACCAGTCAGTGTTCTGAATCATTTCTAGCTCCATCACCATTTTCCCTTTGAGGTTCTTTTGGTGCCCAGGTGCTCATGGAGAACACTGCTTGCACTAAAAGTACTCGAAATCATGCAGCTCATCTTCTCTCCACATTGTCAGGTGTTCCTAGCTGAGTGTGTCGGACCGCTCTTCATCTACCTGATGTTCTATTTCAGGCTGCCCTTCATCTACGCCCCCAAGTATGACTTCACAACCAGCAAACACTGGGTCGTGCAGTGAGTATCTGATGCGAATCCACCTGAGAACTTGAGAATTGTTCTGCTGTTGTTTTTAAGCTCTAGTGTTGATGGATGTGAGTGTTTCAGAGCCAGAAAATTCCTTTGCCCAGGCTGATACTTTGAACTGTCCTGAACGGGCTTCTGAAAACAGCATTCTTCAGAGAAGGCTTTCAGTAACGTCTCTGTGTCCTTTCTTTAGTATAGCGTGTCTGTGTCACTCCTTCCATTACGTCAAGAGGATTCTGGAAACGTTGTTTGTGCATCGCTTCTGCCACGGTACCATGCCGTTGCGCAACATTTTTAAGGTGACCAAAAAAAACAACCAAACAAATAAAAAAACCTGACTTCAAATGTACTCCAAAAACTCCACAAGCTAACACATTTAGCCTGACAGGAATTTACGAGGATTTTTAAATTAATTAATTAATTAATATTTTATAGTCTTATGTGCTAGCTAACCAGCTAACAGATGCTAAGAGGATTTTTTTAAGTTAAAATCTGTTAAGAAATATAAATTATATTATGTGCTAATTCTAATATAAACTAACCTGAGAAGATTTCAATTCGAAGAACATTTAAGTCAGTTTCATAATTGCTCTATACCTAGCATTACTTGCTAAGTGTAGCTAGGTATCCAATATAAGCTAACCTGATGATATTTCTCTGAAGATTGTAAACTGTATCTACAAATGTTCAAAGTTGTATTTGCAAATATTTACTTGTAATGGCTAACTATCCAACATATGATAACTTTTTTAAGTGGAATCATAATTAAATCATAAATGTTTATCATCGTACTTGCTAGCAGGCTAACACAAGCTAACCTGAGAGGATTACTGAAAGGATTTTAGCCATTACTTGCTAATTCTCCTACTTGGTTAATGTAAGCTAATCTGACAGGAATGCTAAGAAAGCTTTGAGCAAGATTACTTGCTAATTATAATACTAGCTAACCTGAGAGGATTTCTGAAATAATTTAGTTAGAGCCTATTTAGAAATGTTCATAATCGTACTTGATCTTATTTTTCTAGGTAGCTAATACAAGCAACATCATTTTTGAGAATTTTTTTTAGTCATGGTCTAAATCTGACAGGATTTCTCAGAGGATTTATTTTAGCTATGTCCGTTTCATAATCTTACTTGGTAATTGTTCCTAGTTATCTATCCTAAGCTAACCTGAGAGGATTTAGCTAACCTAAAGTCGTATTCATAAACATTAAACATTATACTTGAATATATTTGCTAGCTAGCTAATGTAGGCTAACCTGGTGGGGGTTTTAAGAGGAGTTTTTAATTCATTCTTAAATGTTTATAATCTTACATGCTAGCTAGCCGGCAAACATACGCTAACAACAGGATTTCTGTCAAAAAAGTCATGTTCATAAATAATCTTGACAAAATGATCATTTTATTTGCTAACTTCCCAAGGAATCTGAGAAATATTTACCTCTTTGCATGCCATGGGTTAATCATGAACCGTTGAATATCGTTTCTCTGTTATATTTTTAACCCCTTCAATGCACTTGGACGAGTCATGTACGTCATGAAATCCGATAGCCGATAATAGTTTTATTATATCCATATTCACTGGATTTTGAGAAACAAAGCAATTTTATTTTTGCAAATTCAATTAATAAAAATTTATACAAAACGTCCGACAAAATAATTTCTGCTTAGAATGTAAACAAACCAGTGAAATGACAGTAGCAATTTGTGGAAAATGCTATAATAATAATTCTTGAAAAATAAAAAAGATACGTTCTTATCATCAAATAATTTTATTCCATATTTTGTTGCTTTTTTGGGGTTTTTGTAGAGTTTTCAAGTAGAGTTTTTATTTTGTCCTCGATTGGTTCAGCAACACGCTCTGCCATTTTGTTTTTCTCTACTCATGGTATATGAGCTGATAGCTTAGTAGTAGAGTAGCCAATCAGAGCGTGCAATTGCTCATATCCAGTGAATGTGGATAGAAGAATATACAGTACATTATACTTTCCAAACAAAAAATATAATGAAGACTGTCCTTGCAAAACCAGAAGCAAGTTAAGATCTGCAGAGAAACTGAACTGTGGCAGATTCTCCAAGATGCTCCAGCCAATTACCTTATAAAATGTACGAAGTGTATTTGAGATTGCGGATACATTTTTACAAAGGAACATGCTGTCCAGCAAATGACTGTTTAGTTGATTACAATTTTTTGCTCTTTAGTATATATAAAGTTATGTAGAAATGTTTAATTTCATTATTTCTGAAGGCATCTTTGCTTTTCAGCCCTTCTTTTCATGTGCCTAAGGCTTTTGCACAGGACAGTACTGTACATTCATCATAAAAACAGAACTGATCTAAAGAAACTATCTATTTGGCATATCGCTGCAGTGACGTGGCCATTCTGATGGCATCAGCCATCAAAGTCTCTAGGGAAGAATTACACTAGTGTTTTCCCATTTCCTTCTACTGGATTATTATAGAGGTTTTCTCCTCTCAATCATTTACACACACACTGGGCAATTTAGAGTAGCCAGTTAACCTAACCGTATGTCTTTGGACTGTGGGAGAAACCGGAGGAAACCCACACAGACACGGGGAGAACATACAAACTCCATACAGAAAGGCCCCCCACCGTCAGCCACTGGGCTCAAACCCAGAACCTTCTTGCTGTGAGGCGACAGTGCTAACCACTACACCACCGTGCTGCCAAAGAAAGTATAACGTTTATAAAATGGTAATTTATGATAAGTTGCTCTAACAAGGATTTTCCCCCCTGTCTTTACTCTGTTTCAGTGGAACATCTGGTTTCACCAAAAAGACCTCTGACGGATACAAGAAAATGTAAGTGCTCGAAATTCATTAATTCATGCAAATAAAGGATTGAGGATTTGTGATGCAAGCCATATGGCTTCAAGCATATTGAAAAGCAGCATTTGGGCTTGTTTTAGTTAATTGCTCTTCTCATGTTGTTCTCAGAGCTCCTCACACGGTTCGCTCGAGCACTGAGAGAACAAAGCCATCCGAGCCATCATTCAGCGCAGAAGAAATGGAGAAGAGGTGAGAGGAGCTACAAACTGCACATGCAGCTTTGTTTAAATAGATGTCATTGTTCACAGTGGTCCTGTTAATAAAAAAAGGCATGAACCTTACTTCCCGATATCATGTTTTTCCTTTCTGTGTACAGGACAGAGGCAGCCAGCAAAACACTGAACATCTCAGCAAGAAAGCAGAGATCATATGTGCTGTCAGCTGCAAAGAAATATGAGTATGTTATGCTCCAGTTCTTTGAAAAGTAGTATGATGTTCCTCAAGCACCATTTTTGCCAAAAATCTTTCATCTAGGCATGGCATTTATTTTCACAGTACATTGCGTTTTAGACACTGCCTTTTCTTTACAATAGTTGGATCATAAATACAGGATTATAGATTTATCAAAAATATTCTCCTGATTTTTTTTCACACTCCTTATCAATTTATATAATTTATTATTGTCAAAAAATCTATCTGTAAGATATTTTTGTTGCTTTTAAGGTCAACTTCAGGAAATACAGACAGCTCTGCCTCACCAGCCACAGCTTTTGTTGCTAAAAGGTACAAAGTACATTTTGTGGCTTGGTCACATGTCTGAAAATCAGGGTTTGCTTTGTCACTGATGGCTTTGTTCTCTCTCTCTCTCTCTGTCTCTCTCTTTGTGTGTGTGTGTGTGTGTGTGTGTGTGTGTAGGGTAGTTATTACTGAGGAGGAAGACGGCAACTCTGCTCCTAAACAGAGGTAGACCTACCCTTACAAAAAAGAAGTTTATTCAAGTGTGCTTCTAGTATACTTCTTTTAAACTAAAAATAAGAGAGTATGCT
>JANZLB010000008.1:6454038-6464823 GCA_026167865.1 Notarius quadriscutis
TCGCCGGCCATGGGGCTCGAACCCGGACCTTCTTGCTGTGAGGCGACAGCGCTAACCACTACACCACCGTGCCGCCCATGAGACACACCTGTTAATTGAAAAGCATTCCTCATGAAGCTGGTTGGTTAAGTTAATGCCAATAGTGTGTAAATCAGGGTAAACGCTGGATACTTTGAAGAATCTAAAATGAAATTAACACTTTTATTAACAACATAATTTCCATACATGTTCCATAGGTTTTGATGTCTTCAGAATTGTTCTACAATGTAGAAAATACAGAAAACTATGAATGGGAAGGTGTCCAAACTTTTGACTGGTACTATATCTTACGAGGAAATGTTTGTGTTTTTGGCTTTGTTTGCAGAAATGTATTAGAATATTTGCAATAAAACAAGATCTTTGCAGCTATGCAGGATTTTAAACTCATCCTGTTTGGGGGGGTTAAAAGTGGGAATCTGGCAACCCTGCCATTAACTGTCCTGTCCTGCCCTGCCCTCTGCTCCTCTTTTACTGGAAATCTTTATATAGTGTAAGGGGAAGTGTGATTCCTGTCTCTATGGGCCTCTGTTCGCGCTCTTTGCAGTTCCAGGTTTTGAACATTAGGTGCAATAATGACTATGAAAGCTAAATGACTCATGATTGTGAATCTAGTTATGCGAGCAAATCATTGCCATATCTGTCAAATAGCAGCATTTAAAAAAAAAAGTGTTAACCATGCAAAAGGTGAAGTTAGTATTTTGGAATATATGGAGCTGTGAATGAGGACTTTATGAAGATTAACGCTTAAATGGCTGACACTGTTTATTTAATAGTTATTCCACAAAATCGAGTCGTACATGAGCTGATAAGCCAACAAGGCGCATAGCACCGAGTTAAGCCATGTACGATGAGATTGAATGGAATAACTGCTTTATTCTATCCACATTCACTGGATTTTTAGACAGAGCACTTTTTTTTTTTTTGCAAATTTGGTAAAAAATTTTATACAAAACGTCCAACAAAATCATTTCCGCTTAGAATGTAAGCAAATCAGCAAAATGGCAGGCGCAATTTGTGAAAATTATAATAATAATTCTTGGGGAGGTTATTACCATCAAATACTTTTATTCCATATTTTATTGCTTTTTTTAGGGGGTCTTGTTTGAATTTTTATTTTGTCCTCGGTTGGTTCAGCAACACGCGCTGCCATTTTGTTTTTCTCTACTCATGGTATATGAGCTGATAGCCTAGTAGTAGAGAGAATCAGAGTGCGTGATTGCTCATATCCAGTGAATGTGGGTAGAATAAATATCTATATCTAGTGTATATAATAATAATAATAATAATAATAATAATAATAATAATAATAATAATGAATGTGAAGATTTACTAAATGTACTAACTCAGAAAGTTAACGCAAACAAGTTGTACAAAGATTAATATTATACGATAATAATATACAAAGTCTATCTTTCTGCACTTCTGGTGTCTGTTTATGTTATAAATAGAAAAAAGGAGCCATGTTATTTTAGCCACTGTTTGGCGCGCATGCGCAGACCGCGTAAGCTGATTGGCTCATACATAGAACATGGAGGCGGAACAAACAGCTACAGCTCCGCAACCAGGAAGGCTATTAGCGTTCCATTGCTCTAGGGAGGAAAATAAGGGTTAGGCTTCGCTTTGCCCGGATTTAAAAAAAAAAAACAAAAAAAAAAACACCGAAAGTCATGACCAGTAGGTATTTTGTTGATTTATTTTTATATCGAAAATATTTACATATTTTCAGTATTTAATTTCGACACACGTCATGTGCTTTAGTATAAATACGGAACTGCTGTGACTTTCCTCTAGCTTAGCTGAAGCTAACTAGCCTAGCTAGCTGACGTGAGCAGTGTGATGCTAATAAATGCACTACAGAGATATAAACACATTTAGTTGTTTATTAAGCGCCACAAATAACGATTTATCTCGATAAAATGTTTTGATAAAGTTTGTTTACCAGTATAATGTTATATTAACGTAACGTTTCCTTGTCACGTCACTACGTACTAGCTAGTAATAAAGCGCAGCAATAATTCATCATTCCTTCTCATGCTGGAGAGCAGGACTGATTATCGATTATTTTATTGACGATAATCTTGGTCAGGTTTTTGTGTATTTTTAATATTAAAACGCGCATTTTTTTAGTTTTAGGAATTCATGTTGATTGCCACGTTGGCGTATGATATTTATATAATTAATAAACCTGCTATGTTAAATCGTGTTTTGGTGAAAATAGTGACTTCGTAGTTTGAATCAAGTTCAATACAATCAATAGGACCTCGGTATTCTGACAATGTTCGGTTATTAATCTATGCAAATAAATATCTATTTGTTTACATTATGGTATCCCTGCTGAAAAATCCAGTTTGGTCAAACTGGTAGACCATCTTTACCAGCTGGTAAGTTATTTTCCAGCTTCACTGTTACTTGATAAATTCATCAATAAATGTTTGAGGTTTTTTTTTTTTTTAACTCTAATGTTGTGCTATGAAGTAATTAATTATTTTTTTCCTTTAAAATCTACCAGCTGGTAAAGACGGTCTACTGGTTTTGGCAGCTGGTAGCTGGTCAGATCAAGCTGTATTTTTCAGCACTGAAGCTATTTAAGATGAGCTGGATGTGTTTTTGGAGGTTGATGTAAAATCTGAGTTAACTGCTGGTGGTGGATGTGATCATTTCTGGTGCAGGAGGAAACCAGCGTGAACTTGCCCGACAGAAGAACGCCAAGAAGCACAATGAGCAGGCTAAGGGCAGGAAGGATGATGGTCTCTCTGCTGCTGCTCGCAAACAGAGGTAATGTCCTACACAGACAGCTTTCACCAATTATTGTGATAAACATTTACAGCAAATAATAAAACTTAACACGCATGATTTTTCCTTTCAGGGATGCAGAGATAATGCAGCAGAAACAGAAGAAAGCCAATGAGAAGATGGACCCTAAATCGAAATAGCCAGCAGGACACATTGGGACTTGCATTCATTTTTGCGAAAGTTCCCAATCTTCAACAGCTCACGGTTCACGAAAAGATGTAACCATTATAGATGGCTAAAAAAAACCACAATTACTGACTTTGGTAATCAGTCTGAGAAAATAGTCTACAATGTGGCTTCTGAAAGATCCGTCATGAGGGAAAATCTTTGAGTTAAGTAATGATTCACCCATTGTTCCAAATATAATCGGTACACAATAATTGGTTTAATCGTATTTTTAACTGGTTAAAAATATCGATCTGTAGTTCCACCACATGTTGAAGGCAATTGTGTTACTGATGAGTCTTGGTTCAAATGTTATGAGATTGAATCTTAATCCTCTCATCTTGTGTCTCCTTTTGATTTCACATCACCTTTTGAGTGTGTACTAGACACAGAGCAGGCCGTTTTAAAGAGGGAGACTGCCAGTCAACATGTGAATTGACTTTCGAGTTTCTGTATTTTTGTATTGAACACCCTGAATAAACTGTACATTTTTAAACTGATTATTTTTTGGTACAGTTTTATTTTCTTGGTGTCTTTAATTTATGTAAGTGTTAAATTAGAAGCTTGTGGTTTGTTTCATATGTAAGAAGTTGCTCAATATAACTTTTTTTTTTTTTTAAACCTATCTCCCAAAACAGATCTGCAAGAAGTGAGATTGCATTGTCCAACTCAAGCTGGAGTTAAGTTTGTGTAAATTTGAAGCCTTGAAGATGGGGGTGTAATGCAATGTCACTATTCATTGTTTATGCTCGAGATATTCATATCTCTATTTGTGCTTTGATTTAAACCAGAAATGGGTGTGGCCTTGAACAGAAATTTTTGTGAAACATGCCACTATGTCCCTGGAAACAATAGAAATGAACACCCCCACCCCCCACGTAAAAAAAAAAACACCCTTGAACATTTGTTATTCCATGAAATCGAGTCGTATGTGAGCTGATGGCTGACGAGGCACAGAGCACCGAGTCGGTTATCTGCTCGTATACAATGAGGTTGAGTGGAATAACTGGAGAAGAAGAAACCTTTATTCGTCACATGCACACTTCAAACACAGTGAAATTCATTCTCTGCGTTTAACCCATCTGAACCAGTGAACACGCGCACAGAGCAGTGGGCAGCAGTCAGGGGTTCGGTACCTTGCTCAAGGGCACCTCAGCCCAAGGCCACCTCACATCAACCTAACTGCATGTCTTTGGATTGTGGGGGAAACCGGAGCACCCGGAGGAAACCCATGCAGACACGGAGAACATGCAAACTCCAGTAAGAAGGTTCAAACCTGGAACCTTCTTGCGGTGAGGTGACCGTGCTAACCACTACACCACCGTGCTGCCCACGTGGATAGAATAACTGTTTTATTGTATCCACATTTCGCTGCATTTTGTGTTTATTTAGCTAGCAAATTTGATAAAAATGAGATACAAAGCATCTGATAAAATAATTTCCGCTTCGAATGTAAACAAACTGGTGCAATGACAATAGCAATTTGTGGAAAATGCGATAATTGTTGAAAAATAAAGATCCATTCTTACCGTCAAATACTTTTATTCCATATTTATACCCCCATATACTGGTTTACCTCTGTCCATATTTCCTTCTGTCCGAAGCACCCTTTTTCTCAGCAACCATAATCATAGCCACTTGGTACCAAACTTAAGCTTGGGGTTCTATACTGTGGGTACCGTTTTCAGGTCTGTCTCATAACTTCCTGTTTACTGACCGAATGTATTTACAAAATGGATGTGATGGTATTTAATTGTGTAAATGACTGTCATCGAAACCAGTGGATTCAGATGAACATTTTATTCCCCTGTGTTTCTATCTAAATGATGTTAATCAACAAATGGTTGAAAAGGTAGATTTGTGAATGGTTTATACTCATACTGCAAGTATTCCCCCCAGGGCCTTATAGCATCATGGTATAGATATGCTATGTGTTAATTTTATAATAGATTATACAGTGAATTTGATGCTATTTCAAGAAGCGAAATGCTATTTCAAAATGACAGTTTACCAGGATGCTATTTGAAATCCCTGAGGAGAACACTGCTCTTTACTTGTTTCAGGGTTAATTGTTTGTTGAAGTCAACATTCATAATAAGTGCCCTATTCCTTCAATTGCTTGCATTCTGATATAATCGAGAGCGGGGGGGATATGCAAGTGAGCAGTAGCTCACTATATTACTAAAAACTATATTCTTTTAGCCCTTTCTGTTTCTTTTAAATACCTGAATTTTTGGGGTTTTGTTTTCAAATAGTTTTTATTTCATCCTCGGTTGGTTTAGCAACACACACCGCCATTTAGTTTTTCTCTACTCATGGTGTATGAGCTGATGGCCTAGTTGTAAAGTAGCCAGTCAGAGCATGCGATTGCTCATATCCAGTGAATGTGGATAGAATAAAAGTTAATATACATTTTAGTTGATTTAAATGGTTATTTCTTGAGACCACATTAGAGATGTACACAGTGTGTGTGTGGTCTGCTTGGGTTATATGGTGTGGTAACTTTAAAAATAAAAGCATATTTCTTTTATGACTTGTTGGGTAGTGTCTAGTTTGGGTTAGTTAGAGCAAACCATTGGCTATGGATTTTTTTAAAATGCCCCAGTTTATATTCTGTTAATTAAGTTGGTCTTTGTCCCTTCAAGTGGAGGTCACTGGTCATGTTTATGAAGCCAGCAGCAGTAGGAAAGAAGCTGTTTCTGTGGCTTGAGGGTGTGGTCCTGCTGGAGGGGAGTGTCTCAAAGAGTTTATGTCTGGGGTGGAAGGGATCAGCCACAATCTTTCCTGCCCGCCTCAGTGTCCTGGAGGTGAACAGGCCCTCAAGTGAAAGCAGGCTGCAGTCAATCACCTTCTCTGCCAAGCGAATGATACCCTGTAGGCTACCCTTGTCCCTGGCAGTGGTGGCAGCGTACCAGATGGTGATGGAAGAGGTGAGGATGGACTCAATGATGGCTGTGTAGAAGTGTACCATCATTGTCTTTGGCAGGTTGAACTTCTATAACTGCCGCAGGAAGTACATCCTCTGCTGTGCTTTTGAGATGAGGGAGTTGATGTTCAGTTCCCACTTCAGGTCCTGGGTGATTATGGTGCCCAGGAAGCGGAAGGACTCCACAGTGTCCACTGGTAAGCCACGCAGGGTGATGGGGAGAGGAGGGGCTGGGGTCTTCCTGAAGTCCACAATCATTTCCACTGTTTTTGCAGCATTTAGCTCCAGGTTGTTTTGGCTGCACCAGGTCACCAAATGGTTGATCTCCCACCTGTAGGCGGACTCATTCTCACTGGAGATGAGTCCAATGAGGGTGGTGTCATCTGTAAACTTCAGGAGCTTGATGGACTGGTGGGTGGAGGTGCAGCTGTTTGTATACAGGGAGAAAAGCAGAGGAGACAGAATGCAGCCTTGGGGGGTGGGGGATCCGGTGCTGATTGTCTGAGTGTTGGATACATGCTTCCCCAACCTCACTTGCTGCTTCGTGTCAGTCAGGAAGTCAGTGATCCACCTGCAGGTGGGGTCAGGCACGTTTAGTTGGGACAGTTTGTCCTGTAGTAAAGCTGGAATGATGGTATTGAATGTAGAGCTGAAGTCTACACACAGGATCCTGGCATAGGTTTCTGGGGAATCCAGGTGCTGGAGAATAAAGTGGAGGGCCATGTTGACAGTGTCGTCCACAGATCTGTTGGCTCTGTAGACAAACTGTAGGGGGTCCAGAAGGGGGTCTGTGATGGCTTTGAGGTGGGAGAGAACAAGGCGCTCAAAGGACTTCATCACCACAGAGGTGAGGGCGATGGGTCTGTAGTCATTTAGTCCTGTGATTCTTGCTTTTTTAGTGATGGGTATGATGGTGGAGGACTTGAAACAGGCTGGCAAGTGGCATGTCTCCAGTGAGGTGTTGAAAATGTCTGTAAACACTGGAGACAACTCGTCAGCGCAGTTTCTCAGGGTGGACGGAGAGACAGAGTCAGGTCCAGCTGATTTACAGGGATTCTGTCTCTTGAACAGTCTATTGACATCCCTCTCCTGAATGGTGAGAGGCGCAGTGGTGGAGGGGGCCTTTGATGTGGACAGAGATGAGGAGGAGTGGGCTCCTGAAGAGAGGGGGGAGGTATCAGGACTGTCCCGTTGTTTTTCAAAATGGCAGTAGGTGTTACGGTCGTTTGCAAGGCGAAGGTTGTTCATAGAGTGAGGGGGTTTGGGTTTGTAGTTTGTGATTTGCCTTAGCCCTCTCCAGACAGATACAGAGTCGTTAGTCAAGGACTGGTGTTGTAGTTTCTCAGCATACAGCCGGTTAGCATCTCTCACCACCTTGCTGAACCTGTATTCGGACTCTTTAAACCTGTCCCCGCTCTTGAACACCTCCTCCTTCTGCGAACCAGGGCTTGTCATTGTTATAACTCACCCTGATACAAGTTGGTATACAGTTGTCCTCACAGAAACTGATGTATGAAGTCACCACCTCTGTGTACTCATCTGAATTGTTTGTAGCAGTCCTGAAAACATCCCAGTCTGCTGAGCCCAGACACGCTGGAAGGTCCTCCACAGCCTCCTTGCTCCACTTCCTTGATGTCCTCACAACAGGCTTGCTAAGCTTTAGCTTCTGTCTGTAAAAAGGGATTAGGTGGACCATGACATGGTCAGAGTAGCCCAGTGCAGTGGGAGGGACAGTGTGATAAGCATTGTTAACTGTTGTGTAACAGTGATCCAAAACATTCTCCTCTCTGGTTGGACATTCAATAAACTGTTTGCATTTGGGGAGTTCATGGGAGAGATTACCATTGTTAAAGTTGCCAAGGACAATAACTAAAGAGTCTGGGTTGGCCCACTCCACATGCACTATCTGGTCGGAGAGTAAGCGCTGTGCCTCCTGCACGTTAGCTTGTGGTGGAATGTAAACACCAACCAGAATGAATGAAGCAAACTTGCGGGGGGAGTAAAAGGGTTTGCAGTTAATGAAAAAAGATTCCAGATTGGGAGAGCAGCATTGATGGATCACAGTCACGTCGTTACACCAGCCACTATTTGTGTAAAAACAGATTCCTCCACCTTTAGTTTTGCCAGAGAGTTCCGTGTTATGATCCGCTCTGAAGAGTTGGAAGCCTGCCAGCTGCAGCGCTGAGTCTGGTATCAATTCATACAGCCACGTCTTCGTAAAGCACAGAACTGCCGACAAAGAATAGTCTCTGTTTTTTCCCCAAAATTAGCTGGAGTTCATCCATTTTATTGTTCAATGAGCGCATATTGGAGAGATATATTCCAGGCAGCGGTGTACGGTCTCCATGCTGGCAAAGGTGCACAAGCCCTCCAGCTTGTTTACCTCTCCTCCGGTGTATCACTCTAGCAGCAGCAGCGCAGGTGAGGGCACCTTTGACCAGAATGGACAATAAATCTATGGATGGTGGAATGAATGTAGGAAATAAATCCACTGAAGTTGTTTCCCTGATGTTCAGGAGTTCTTCTCTCGTGAAAAAAATTTGGGAAGAGTTACATGAAGCACTATTTACAACCAAAACAAGACAATACAGAGCACATCAAAACTCAGAGGCAGCTGTCCATGGCACAATCTTGAATATCTTCAGGACATTTCAGGATACTCCATTTTTCTCTCCTGTTTCAAATTTGTATCCCACAATGCCTTGCATGAATGGGGAAAGCCCACCACATGATACATGACGTAGTGTCTTGAATTGGGTCATGGTGAAGCAGGAAAAAATAGCGGAGAATTTAGGGCCATGTGGCCCTAAATTCGTTAATTGTTCTATTTAAAAAATACAAATAAAATTGGAAGTCTGTGATTCGAATTCAGTAGCTTTCGATCCACTAAACAAAAATAACTGGGTTTCAGGAAAAATTCTTTTTATGACCTAAAATTGAACAATCTGAAAGGCAGTCTACCATTAAGAGGTAATTAAACGATGCATGCAATGACTCATGTCACTGTCTGTGTTCAAAAAAACTACATACAACTTTTAATTTTCTCTTCTTTTTCCAGATGGTGTACATCTGACAAGCTGGCTCCCAACGCTCTGCTGATTGTCTCATCATGGACTTTGTCTTTACGTCCTCCATTCCTGCTATGTGTCAAGACTTTAATCTGTCGTTCTTCTGCCAGCATGATCCAAACTCCACGTCACCACCTCCTCTCAACCCACCAAACTTTGGGATGTCCTACTTCACCATGACCTTCGGGGTCCTCTCCAACCTAATTGGCCTGGCCATCATCTCCGCATCCTACACACGCTTCCACCATCGAGGAAAGACACCTTTTCTGCTGCTAGCATTCGCTCTGCTTCTGAGCGACCTGGCCGGTCATTTAGTTGCTGGCGCTTTTGCCTTGCACCTGCATCTTGGAAGAGTCAGGAGGCAACGAGCATCAAGCAGGGAGGCAGGCGAACCCCCTCAGTTTTTCTGCAAAATTTTTGGTGCCTGCATGGTCTTCTTTGGCTTGACTCCTCTCCTCTTGGGTAGTGCTATGGCCGTGGAACGGTGCATGGGCATCACACAGCCGCTCCAGCACTCTGCTTTGGCCACCACAGCCCATGTTCGCCTCAGTATCCTCCTGCTCATCACCATGGCATTTAGCTTTGCAGCACTCCCTTTGCTCAATGTAGGTACCTATGAACCTCAGTTCCCCGGTACCTGGTGTTTCCTTCCGGTACACGGTGCTCTTTCGAGTGCTGACGCCGGCCTGGCATTGGCCTTCTCAAGCCTGGGCCTAGCAGCTCTAACAGTCTCTGTACTGTGTAATGTTGTGAGTGGGTTGACGTTGCTGCAGGCCAGGATTAACAACCAAGGAGCAAAACCGACCACCTCCAGGAGATGCGGATCATCTAGTTCATCTGCGCATTCACTAGATGTGGAGATGATGGTGCAGCTAGTAGTCATAACCCTGGTGTCCTCTGTCTGCTGGAGTCCCTTCCTTGTGAGTGGATCAATTAAATAATAAAGAAGCAGTTTGGAATTTAAAGAGCCCTCTGCTGCCTCTGAGGCACCGTCCACACGTATACAGGTAGCATGGATGCCCATTGACTGGCGTGCTCATATGAGAATTTTCAAGTCATTTTTGTGTCTTCTTGTGGATAGAGATATTTTTAAAATTCGGGGTAAAAACCATATTTTCAAAATAGATAGATAGTCATGTGACTATTACTCAATTCACTTTGTAACAAGAGGTCCTTCACTTGTAAAACAAAGAACACATTGCAAAATATGTTCACTTTTGTTGCATATAATACCTAATAACTATGAACTATCACTTAAAAATTTACAGACTGCCTCTTTAATGCATTTAACAAAAAATTATAGAAACAATTTTTAAAATGACAAATGGTCCCTTTAATGAATCCAATAATAAAACTATAGAAAAGAGAGAGAGAGAGAGAGAGAGAGAGAGAGAGAGAGAGAGAATCAGTGTTAAAAATTATAAACTGCCCCTATAATGCATATAATAAATAATAGAAGCAAATAAAAATATCACAGACTGCCCCTTTAAAGTATCTAGTCAAATATCAACAAACTTTTTTTAAAAATTACACCTTTAATACTCATTTAAACTAAAGAAACAGGTTTGGGAATGACAAACTGCCTCAGTAATGCACCCAATTAAAAAAAAAAACTATAGAAACACTGTCATTTAAAAAATCTTTAACACATCTAATAAACACTTAAACGTAAAAATTACAAACTGCCCCTTTAATGTATCTAATAATAAAACTATAGAAAAGCTAGAGAGAGAGAGAGAGAGAGAGAGAGAGAGAGAGAGAGAGAGAGAGAGAGAGTGGGGGGGGCAGAGACAG
>JANZLB010000008.1:7352123-7363529 GCA_026167865.1 Notarius quadriscutis
TGTTTTCTTTTATTTCTTCTTCCTCAGGGTAGTAAAACTCGCTTTTGCTGTGAAGACTGTCGTTATCGCTATCCATGCTGTAAAATTAATGCTATTCTGAGAAATGCTGGCAAAAATGTATGATTTTTGATAATCTTATAAATAAATCTTATTTAAAAAAAAAAAAGATAAATGTTGACAAGTTTTACTATGTTTTTTGTTGTGAACGAGCGAGTAGCCAGAGGTCTGTAACTGGGGTCCGTACCATAGGATATGGACCCACTTGCCAGCCAATCGGAGCGCAGGATTTGGACCGTGTTTAAAAAAAACCCAAAAACATTATTTTTGGGCGATAACAATAAGTATCAGTAGAATCCTATAGTATGTCTGTTTGGAATAAAATGATAGTTATTATTGTGATTTTTACACTATTAAATTATATTACAAAGTGATGTCTAATAAATTATACTGTTAAATATGTTTAACTTTGGTTAAAAATAAATTATTCCTTTCTAATGGTATACAATTTCACTTTGCAGATGTTATTTTAAAAAAAAAATAATTTTTGAATACAAGATCCCGTCCAGCTGACACCGTTTTCCATTGGAGAGGTGGATAAACTTGTGCTAATAATTAATCTACATTATTAAATTTGTAAAGTGTATAATATAACTAATATATAAAATGGGTAACATACGGCATAGTGAGACAGACGCATTTATAAAATCAGTAAGCCACTATGATTGATTGATTACAGAATCAATAAGCCACTCCCTTTTCGCTGGGTTCTGGTTGTAAACCTGTACGTTGTGTAAAACGTGTTCAGGTATGAGGAGCGTTTGTGCCATATGGTCTACGTTGCGCAGCGTCTGTTGCCGGATCACTCCGTTTCTATTTACGGTCTTGGAAAATAGTATATTAAAGATGTGCCTCCATGGGGGAGGGAGAGGGGGGGAGGTGGGGTCGTTTAAGGTTTATTTCAGGAAGAGGTGAGATGAAGGCTACAAAAGCCCAGCTCTCTTTCACATCTGTTCCTCTAGATCTGTATCTAGGGTGTGTGTGTAAAACCCCAGCCTGGCTGTAATTCCCCATCCTCCTCGGTTATCACTCCCTCCGTTTCTCTCTCACACACACTGCCAAAGCCACAGGGATGAGACGCCCACCTTTTATTGTCCGAGTAAGTGATAATGGCTCATTATGTGTGAACGTGTGTGTAGTGTTTTAGCACGATTAGATTAGTGTTTTGTTAAAATAATCACAGAGCCAAGAGAGGAAATCAGATCACTCCTTATTTTAAATTAAAACCTGATTAGTTTTCCAAATGTCCCCCCCCCTTTTTTTTTTTTTTTTTGATGAGCATCCTTATGAGCAGCTTTTATTTCTCAGCAGTGTTTACTCTTTTCATCTCTGGCTGATTGCGTTCTCTCTCTCTCTGTCTCTCTGTGTTGTGATCTTGCCGGTAAACGAGAGGACATGGAGTCCACTGGATTATCCATTTATTGCAATTAGATTTGGGCTTCCCCGTCTCAACAGGATGGATGCTTTTCCAGGACAAATGAGACATCCATGAAGAACATTTCTGTCACGGATGAGCAAAACTACAAACGCAGCTGATGTGTTTGCCTCAGTGTTCTTTATTATAAAACTACTGTACATCGAGAAGGAAAAACGCCACGTCAGGCTTTTATCCTGTTAATCAGTGCTCATGATGAGGTCTCGTCACACCAGCTGCATTTACACAGATAATCTCACCAGCTTGGAGGATTTTTTTTTTCCCCCCCACCAAAAAAATTAGAAATGATAATTTCTGAGGCGAGAGTGACTGATCAAGGCTGACGCCCTTGTGATCAAAGTAGTTAAGCTGCATGACTTGATCGTAGAGGTCAAAGATATAAGAGGAGCAATAGATCATGATGCTTTTACGTGATGATCAAGTTTACTGACAAAAGCACTTGTGCCCCTTACCAGGGAAATCTCACAGTATTGAGTTATGTAAGGAATAACATACCTGGGTGAAAGTGCTGTTATAGGAAAATAATCAACAGCGGGGCAGTATGATGAAGCAAAGTTACTGTTGTCCCCTCCCAAAAAAAAAAAAAGGGGAGGGGTTGTTAGATTTCGAAGAGATCAAAAACATCTATTTCCGCTTGAGTCAGCAGGTTCTGCCGATTTCCGTCCGTTTTCCACGATCGCTGAAAATCCCCACTTCTAGAATGAACATGAAACAAGTACACTGCAACCCCGCGATGACAAACCCCTCGAGGGACGTCCAAATAGTTCGTAATACTGAAACTGACTCGCTTGTCAACACCGCTCACTCGCTCGTGTAATTTATATTCACGCTTGAATCCCTTATTTACAAAGTAAAACAAATCAGTCATTCTGAAGTAAAGAAAACAAGTCACAATCGCAGTTGTTTGCGTGCCGCGTCTTCTTTCTTTTCAGCCCATCATGTTAATTCCAGTTGTGGATGAAGTCTTGGAGCTCTTTTTTTTTTTTTTTCTTTTGCTTTAAAAGTTGAAATGGAATTTTTCAGTATACGCATTCTTTAGACAAATTCGTTGCATTCTTGGTACGCTTTAAACGCTCCAGGATATGAAGTTTGTCTTTGGCGGTGTCAGGTCCGCATGCAGTGGCACACCTCGAGCTGCTACTCATGTATGCATGCGGCGCCATTAGGATTAATTACCATGCATCTGTTCCAGATTAGAGTGCAATCACAGCACATGCCTATAAGGACTCTCACTACACACAGACTTTGTGAAGTTTACCTTGTGTAGCACTGTGTTCGTATTCTGGTTTCCGACTCTGTTTTGTATTTTGCCCTTTGTCTCCACCTTTTGATATCCTGTCTGCGCCTTGCTGGTTTTTGATCGTTGATTTGGATCTGAACGTCAGCGTGTTTTTAAATAAAACTCTTCCAGTGATTACATCCATCGATCGCCTGCGTTTTCTGACAGACCGAGAGACTCTGTTTATGAGTAGCCATGACAACCATGCCTACAGAGTAAAGACTCGAGTAAAACTGCTTTTAGTTCATAAGATAAAGTCCTTTTTAAGTTTTTTTTTTTTTTTTTTAAGTCCATAGTCACAGTTCTTGATAATTGTTAGTGATTGACACCTAAGTGAGGCTCGTTAAGCCTTGGTTTTATGGCGTTAACATGTATTGTTAACTTGACTGCGCTTTTGATTGCTTATTGTTTGTCTCTGGGGGGGAAGAGGAGTGCATGGCTCAGTGATGGGTTTTTGAAGACTCCGACTCATTGTCATTAAAAGCGGGGACATAAACTTGGTTTGTTATGCGGAAGTTTGTAGTAAGAGTTCATTATAGCGGGGTTGCAGTGTAGGTTCATATCGCTTATGTTACAGCAGCTGCATACAGTTGTTCCCTTTCTCTCAAGCATCCCCCCCCCCCCCCTTCCTGAAATTAATAAGAGAAAAAAAATCAGATTGACCACATTTCAAGAAACTGGAAAATTCCTGTCCCCCGAACTGGTTCCTGGGTTGGAAAACTTTTGCGAGGCTTTAACACTGGAAAATCCTTCCATGAATGTTAAACAAACATGTTCTTGCAGAAAACCTCCTCATAACTAATATTATCCACTCCATGTGCAAGTTGTTACTATAGAAACGCTAACATTTTAGAGTGAATGCATTAATGTAAACCTGTGATAAGTTAATTGACCAATCAGAATCGAGAACATTTAATCAGCAACCTAATGCATTATGGACCTTTTTAAACACACACGGTTCAACAGGTCTCGTGATTTGTTTTTCTTTCATTGGTAAAGTTGTGTTGAGTTTTGTTGTAGTGCGCATTGTGAACCGTCCAACATGTAGACCTGTATCGTTATCCAGATCACCCACCCCTTTCCCCAGAGTCCCGCTTGTTCTCTTTGGCATGCCTGTGTTCTCACGCCTGTCTCAGTAATTACACCAATATGTTTCTCGAATGTGGGACGCAGGTCCCTTGCAGTCTGGCGCGGTTTGCCGTGATGGTTTTCTTCCTTCCTCTTGCGCTCAGTTACATGTTTCCACGGTGCAATTTGATGGTCCTTCACCTCGGCAAACGGAGAGAGCGTGGCGTGTGAGGAGCGCTGCGAGAGTGAAGGTGTTGAGCTGTATCATGGTGTGAGAAACTTTTAGGCAGACGGCAACTTGGTTCAAAGAGGGAGGTGGAAAGTGATGCCTTCTGGGAGAATTACTCCATCTCTCTTGTGCGCCTGCGTGCGCGCGCACACATCCTTCCGTCTATAATTCAGTCCCGCTCTGATTTGGGGTTCCCTCTGTGCTGTCTGACATAACAGGAAATGGAAACGGCGTTTACTACTGCACTGAGACTTTAAGCCTGAAATACGTCTGTTTTTATTTTTCCTTTAGAAGATCCCCCCCCCCAAAAAAAAAAGACTATTCCAGAGAAAATTGAAATAAGTTCCACCTTTCTTCTTGCCCGCAGCGTATCTGTTTTGCATGTTGGACTGCTTTAATAATTGAAGAAAGGTTCCTCTTTTGTGCTGCTGCCATAGTCTAGACTTGTACATGGTGTGTGTGTTTGGAGCTCAGATAAGGGGTGAGCTTTGGCTTGAGTTGAAGCTAAAAAGGAATTGGGGAGGGGGAAGGGAGGACTGAATGGTAGTAGGGAAGCAAGAAGTGGGGGCGATGAAGGGGTGTGTGTGGGGTTTGGGAGGAGAGAGAGAGGAAGGGCAGGAGGGTGGAGAGACCTGGAGCTATTGATGGGTGAAGAAGGGAGGGGTTGAGCTAACGAACGAGTAAGCGTGTGTGTGTGAGAGAGAGAGAGAGCGCAGAGGGAGGGGTGTGTGCGTGTGTGTGGGCAGAGACTATTCTGAATGAGGAAGCGGCAGAGCCATTTTCACCGTTGAGTAAGAGCACGCTGCTGTTCTGGAGAGAGGAGAGGAAAAAGAAAGCTCCGTTTCTGGATTTTTCCCCCATTCCTGGGCGCGTCTCGGTCTTTCTCTTTATCTCTCAGTCCATGTGCCGGGTGTCGAATGAGTGAGGCTTTCGGTGGTGGGACACAATGGGGCAAAGAGCCTGTGGCGACTGGGCCGTTGTCCTCCTGAGAGGGGGAGGGGGAAGAGAGAAGACCGGCGCACAGAGCTAACGCAACTAGCCGGCCTCGGGCCTCTTCTTCCTCTCTCTCTCTCTCTGCGCGAACAGGAGCTCTCTTTTCAGGACTTAAAATCTTCACTCCTCTCAGGATTATTGTGGACTTCCTGTGGATTTAACATGCGTTCGGTGCACTGGATCTCAGGACACGTTTATCTGAACTGGAGATTTGAAAGCTAGCTGTGCTCATGTTTGGGTTTGGATTAGAGCAGTCCATTTAAAAAAAAGTTTTCAGGTTTTTTTTTTCTTCTCCTTTCTTTCCTCCTTTCGGTTTTGTTTTCTGGAGACAGGAACCTATAAATGGATTACAAGATGCATTCCAAGTCCAACGATTTGCTGGATTTTCAGACACTGGATGCCCTTTTGGAAAAAATTGCACACTATTCAGCAGCTGTCAAAAGGTAATGTGTTTTCACTTCACTTTTTTTTTTTTTTTTTCACTTGGAGCTTTATAAGCTTTCATACCTACAAATAACCATTTGCTGTACTGTTAAATCCAGGTTTCTTTATGGAACTGATGAGAACGTGGTCATTGCGTAAGAGAGCAAATAGGTGTTGTGGTTTTTTTTTTTTTTTTTTAAATGTATTTTATTATTTTTTATTTTTTTTGTCGGCGTCCCCCCCGGACATGCTCCTCAGACTAGGGACACTTTTCAAACCAGCTTCCCTCGAAAGGAGATTTTGGACAAAATGGCTTTAAAAAAAAAAAAAAAAGTATTCATTGTGAGAAAGGAAAACTATAAAGCCCTGGCCATGCAGCCTCCGTGTGTGTGTGTGTGTGTGTGTGAGAGAGAGTGAGTAAGCCGGGGGGAGGGGGTCCTTTCAGAAGAAGATGGGGGCGGCGTGTTTGTTGTGGCAGCAGGCGAAGGTTTTGGAAACCGCTCCCAGCTCAACCCAACATGAGAACTTGGACTTTGACACCACCGTCGCTTTTAGTCAGGCTTTATGAATCCTACGATTTAATCCGAACGTACTCATTCTCCCATGCCGTCCAGGGTCTGTTGCGCAAGCAATAAGGAACAGAAAGCGCAGTGGAAAATGCGACGTAAGTGACCAACTTTTCGCCGGTCTTGTTCTGATGACGAGGAGTTTACCTCATGAGACAACCCCCAGCTGTGAAGAACGTCTGACCTTTTACACACGACGAGCCCTTCACGTTATTCTCCGATCGTGGCGTATGTGCCGAGCATCACCAGGCTCATCTTGGTCAGACTGACATGAACGTGGAATATTGCAGCAGTCAGATGGTGGAAAAAGTTCGCACAGGAGCGGAGTGCACATGCTGCTCTTCTCCTCCCACCTGCCTGCCTGAGAATGGCCACTGCATGTTTTTTCCATGGCTGTGACGACGTTTAAATGTTTCCAGCATGCCTTTCCCGTTCCTTTCCGACACACACGAACAAGTGAAACAAAATGTGCGGTACACTTTGTGTTGTCAAATTAGAAGTAAAATCGTCCTAAACCCACATCCAGACCTTTTAATATCCAGGAGCCTGAAGAGCATCATGGGATTTGGCTTTGAGGGTCAGAGTTTCCCGGAGGAGCGACGTCCAGAGTGTGGCCGAGCCAGCACTAACTCGACACTAATTCGTAGCAGCATTTATTATTCATGTCTAAGCTTTCAAGCAAATAACTAACCTCCCTCTTCTGATGTTTGGGAGCGGGTTTTTTTTGGTGGTGGTTGTTGTCCTCTGGAAGTCCCCGCACACATGAATGATTAATTACTTTTGTGAGTGCCTTTTTTGTTCTTTCTGTGAAAACAAAATCTTGCTGACTTTTTTTTTTTGTGGTTGTATATGGGCTTGGCTGGCTTACAGAACCAGATTTCCTGGTTTTTATTTTTATTTTTTTACCTCTTCATGCTCACGCTAGCTAAAGCCACTTCCTCCTTCACCAAGCATTCCACAGGAGTTTGTAATGATTTATGCCTAGGTCAAAGGTCAACGCTTATTCCAGAGAGGTTTTGGTGAGAAAGGAAATGCAGCAAGGGGAGTTTTTCCTGGCTGTTAGGAACGCCTCTGCTAGTTTATTCCCACTTTTTTTTTTTTAAGCAGCAGCTGTAAATAAGTCAAGCATGAGCAACTTGATTATTCTCAAACGCATTGTGTGTTTGAGTTATTTTTTTTTTCTTTCTAAGTAATATCACACACTCGTACTGACCTAGCAGGAACTTCTTGGCAGTGGAGCGTTAAACGGGATGCTCCAGTGCTTTTCCAGCCTCATCTTTATCCAACACATCTGCAATGAACCTACAGTGCAAGTCTAAGGTCAATAAAAATAAATCCTAAAAATACCCAGTTATTTATTGTAAATGCGCACAGAACCCATACTCTCTGATCGTAAAGGTGTTCGGAGGACTGGCATGAGGGAGTGTCTTGGTAAAGCTTGTGGTTCTTTTAATGAAGTTTAATCCAGGGTGTGTTGTTTTTTTTTTTTTCCAAATTAAAAACTGGGGCTTAAAAGAAATAAACATTTTACGTAAAGCATCCTGAACGTGTTCTGGTGTTCGTGTGCAGATTGAATCAGTGTTTTACTTTGAGTCGACCTTGAGTTATGTTGATTTTCTGAAACAACTTCAAAATCTTTCCTTTGGGGGGAGAGGAAATCTGCTCATCCCATGTGTCTCATCTCAATGATTTAGAGCAACACCTCGAGCCAAAGAATTCAACAACACGCCTTACAAGAAATGAAATGAATCATGGAGAATTTCCCAAGTTTTACTCGCACACTTCAGATTATGTAGATATACAGCGCACTCCATGATTATTGGCACCGCTTGTAAAGGTTAGGGTTAGGAAAAAATCCACCTTTTGGTGAAGTTGCTTCATCTTACACTGGAAAAATCCAAACTTTAATTGAGATTTATTCAGAGGGAAAACAAATCCCTCATCAAAAAGTAATTTTTAATATATGTGTCACTATTACTGGCATCCCAAAACTTTTGTACAACCTTCCTTAAGCAGTAAAACGGCACAGTCTCTCCCTGTAACGTTTTTTTATAAGGTTGGAGATACAGAGCAGGACGTCTGAGCCCATTCCTGTTTACACAATCTCTCCAGATCATCCAGGGTCCTCGACCCTCTCTTGCGTTCTCTCCTTCAGGTTTTCACTGGGGTTCAGCTCGGGCGACTGAGACGGCCAGGGCAGAAGCTTGATTCTCAGTAAACCGTTTTTATACCGATTTGGACATCGGATCATTGTCCTACTGGAAGATCCAATAACGACCCGGTTTTAGTTTGCTAGCAGAGGCAGTCATGTTCTGATTTTAAATGTCCTGGTGTTTCATGGAGTCCATGATGCCATGGACCCTAACAAGATTTCCAGGGTCTTTGGAGGAAAAACAGCTCCAGAACGAACATCTCAGAGGTTCCACCAGATTGTACAGTTGGGATCGGGTTCTTTTTCATTATAGCCAGCCTGCTTTTTACACCAAACCCACCGCAAGTGTTTATTGCCAAAAAGCTCCATTTTTGTTCCATCAGACCAGAGAACACGGTTCCAGGAAAAGTTGTAGCGTTTCACAAACTCTAGGTGCTTACGTTTGTGGTTAACTGACAGAAAAGGCTTTTTATTTATTTATTTTTTTTCCTGGCACATTTTAAATAATCTTTTGGTGTGGAGGTGCAGTGGGTTTGGAGACTCGGAAACCTCAAGATTTTACTTTATCTTGTAATTCACCAACAGTTTATTTTTATTTTTTGGGCCTCTCTTACCCTCCTTCTCCTTGTATGTGAGGGCAGAATAAACTTGGCTCCTCTTCCAGGCAAGTTTGTTTCAGTAACCGTTCCAGTTGGTGTCCAATTTTTTAAATTATTGCCCGAACAGTAGAAATGGACGTTTTTTCAGACAAGTAGGTTTTTTTTTTTAAATAACCATTCCCTGACTTATGAAGATCAACACTTCTCCCTCATTTGGTTTGTGTGTTCTCTTGTCTTTCCCATGTTGTTGAGGGAATTTGGCCTCTGTCACCTCACATTTTGTTCCCCAGTTAAACAGGAAGTCCTGGATTTACATTTTGAAAGTTTCTACACACTCCAATCAACTCAAATAGGAAACATGCTTCAGTTACATTTTGTTCACAATTTCCAGGGGTGCCAATTATAGTGGCGCATGTGTCTAGAACATGTTCACACATCTCCTCCTACTCATAACTGTTCTCACAGCAGGGCGAGGGAGTTTCGATGAGGTGGTTTTCCCCATGAGCTCCTCACACCTTCGTGTCTCATGTGGTCTAGTGTCGCTTTCTAATATATGCACCGACGGTATGAACATGAAGAATATTACTGGGTCGTTTGCAAAACACGGCAGAATTTAACGTTGAATGATTTTTTTTTTTTTTTTTTTAAGCACAATGATGCAACTGTTCCTATATTAGAAAACTAAAAGCTGCATTGCTTTGTAGGATACGTCGGTATAAAGTGGAATGAAGTTCTATAAAGTACAAGTATATCCGTAGCTCCTTTTAATTGGCGCATAATCGTGCTGAACGATTCAGGAAGGGTTAGAGATGGCACCGATCCACTACCGATAAGAACAAAATGGTGGATTTGGATATCAGAAGAAAAGATGAATGAATGAATTTAATCCAATCCTGTAGCAAAGATGGTGTGAAATATCAGAATTGGTTGTAACGTGAAGCAGGTGGAAGTAGGTCACGTGTTAACAACAGAATCCATGTGACTTAATGTTCAGTGAAGGGAGGGGATGGTAGCGTTGCCACCCCCATTTTTTTGGGGGGGGGGAGAGTATCGTATGGGTATCAGTTATCGAATGGACCATGTTCCCCTCCAGAGGAGAATAAAATGATCAGATGATATAGCAGGTAAGCTGATACTCAAATATTCTATACTGGAAAATAAAACCTGGTGTGTCTCAGAAGTGTTTAATTCAGATCTGCGCAGTAGACGACTAAATCCAGCTGATTTAAAAAAAAAAAAAAATTCCCCCCCAAAACCCAAACAATAGTAACTGCCTCGAAAAGCCTAGAATAAAACGGACGATAACAGAGCAGGCGGTTTGATCTCTGAGGGCGGAAGCAAGAAAAACGTCTGAAAGCCCAATCTGGCCGTGAAACAAATCGCCCAGGAGCATTTTGTAAAATGGTAATCTCGCCTCAGGTCTGAGTGTAAATGTAATCCCGCCTGAATAGGGTGTGGTGTGGTTTTTTTTTTTTTTTTTAAGGGAACTGCTTGTGGATAATGAACAAACTCCTCTTTTGCATCGTTCATCCTTCTCTCCCCCCTTTTTTTTTATATTTGTTCCTTTACACAAGTAGTATTTGCGAATCGATGGCATTAATAAGAATGGCTATCATAAAATTCTTAACTCCCAAGAAAAAAAAAGCGTTTTTATTTTTATAAAAAAACTATTCACGTTAATCTGAAATGCTGTACATGGTTATGATGAGGTACATGTAAGCACCTTGATCAAAAACACGACACTATGTTGTATTAAACGGCGTAAGTATCTCCTGGCGTTCCTGCCTACCTGTCTGCACCTGTTTTGTGTACCAGTTGTGTATCTTCTGTAGAAGTGACTAATCAATCAGTTGAATTAGTAAATCAGTTTAATTAAACCCGTTCTGTTGGCAGAGCGTGGGCAGATCCATAGGCGGGTTTTGTCTTTAAAGACACGGTTACACTTGTCGCTTCTGGGTTTTGTGGCTCTGAAAACGGGAGCGGAAATGAAACTAATCGGCATAAAAAGAGTCTCTAGTCACGTCCACTTGAAACGCTTCAGTCTCGTTCTACCATTCAGCCATTTCCCACAAAATCACGAGCTCCTTTTATACAGCCTGTTCAAAGCAGAAATGTTGTGCTTTTATTCCGCCTCGCCGTCCTGTGTAAAAGGGAAGCTGGCATGGCGGGACGGGGTGTAACATATTTGATCTTGACATTTTTCTTTCCGTGACTAGAATGAATCTGTCCGTGCACTTTTCTGCCTCAAATCGCTTTCTACTTCTCTTCACTTTCTCCTCCAACGTATTTCTGATTGTACAAACATGATGCTCAGTAACGTTGCTTGCATTTAGAGGAATATACAGTGGTGCTTGAAAATTTGTGAACCCTTTAGAATTTTCTGGATTTCTGCATAAATGTGACCTAAAACATCAGATTTTCACACAAGTCCTAAAAGTAGATAAAGAGAACCCAGTTAACCAAATGAGACAAAAATATTCTACTTGGTCATTTATTTATTGAGGAAAATGATCCAATATTACATGAACTGCTCGCTTCAGGTCCTTCCACAACATTTCGATTGGATTAAGGCCAGGACTTTGACTTGGCCGTTCCAAAACAGATC
>JANZLB010000008.1:7487557-7497960 GCA_026167865.1 Notarius quadriscutis
CAGGGTGTACCCCGCCTTTCGCCCGTAGTCAGCTGGGATAGGCTCCAGCTCGCCTGCGACCCTGTAGAACAGGATAAGCTGCGACAGATAATAAGATGAGATGAATAATTTTTGCTGTGTTCAGTCTTATCCTTCCTAAACTGGCCGCTCACCTTTTACATAAAGCAAGCATATTTGTCCACTCCCCCAAAACATGAAAAATATCCCTTAAAGGTACATTTTGGAACAGAAAAAAAAGTGCAATTAATTGTGAGTTAATGATGGACAATAATGTGATTAATCATGATTAAATATTTTCAGCAATTGACAGCTCTAGTATTTATTTTTCAGTTCATTTTTGTATTTTGTGTTGTCTTCCTGTCACAAATATCTCCCCCTCCTCGTTTCTCTTCCCGACCCACCTACAGTGTAAATATCTACCATGTTTAATTTATCCATCTGTCTTTGTACTGCATGTTGTTTCACCTCCATTCATTGAACACATGTGCTTGCTATATCGAGGATAACGGAGTTGTGACTTGATCCCTATATACTGTGTGTGTATATAGGAATTATCCAAGTCCAACTTGAGGGGACAAATCAGTTTCGGGACACTTTCTCCCCCCCCATTTAATGAAATGTGAAAACCTTTTATGTTTTATGGCAAATTGAAGTAAGGCATGAGTGTTTCTTCTGTATGTGAACCAACTGAGGTCTCGTCTTTTCTCAGGGGTCCGGAGGAGAATTTTACGCTGGCTGAGATGGTGCTGGATCGCTTAAACGCACATAAAGCAGACAACCCAAGCATGGGAGAGGTGAGCCGTTCACACGGTCTGTACAGGAGTCGGTGTCTGATCCAATCTGATTGACTTCCAGTGGTATTATTTGAGTTGATGTAATTTAGCAAATCGAGCTTTTATTTACAAAAAGCAAATTATCGTTTATTAAATGTAGTACCTGGAGCATGAACTTCACCCTGCCTTTATTTTCTCCTGTTCTTAATCATCTTCTGCTGTCTTACAGTATATCATTTTCTTTTCTTCTCATCTTTCTTCTCAGCTGATCTTTTCTTGGGCTAAAGGTGCGTATCTGAACGCATGGTGCTTGATTTTGCTCTTTCATTCTCTCGCTGTCTTTCGCAGTGTGCATTTCATCATCTTGACTTTTAATCTATTTGTTAAATGCTTTTCTTCAGAGTTAGAAACAACCTTTTTTTTTTTTTTTGATGCATGCATCACTTGTTTTAATATTATTCTTAGTTTTTCATTCGTATGCATTGTTGTAACTGTGATAACCAAGGAATTAAACACTCGAGGGTGGACTGTTATAGGAAAATAATCAACAACAGGGTGGTGTGACAAGCCAGAGTTACTGTTACCACTAAAACGTTGATTAATTTCCAGTAATGGCACATATTAGTGTGTTCTCTTTTTTCCTCGTATGCCACAGCAGTTTGCTAATGATTCTGTCATGCTTTTTATAGTTTTGTTTAATACCCACAAGACAAGGGAGTTCCTGTTAGCACTTGCATTATAGCAGCTATAAATCATACTTCCTTCACCCTCTTCTCATTTTTTCAAAATGAGACAAAAAAAAAATGTAGCAAGAAACCAGAAAGCACAAAGTTCCCTGTTCTGAAGACCTACTAAGCCTTAACACTGGAGACACCTTCCATAAATGTTAAAAAAAAATTTAACAATTATACCTTTTTCCTTTTTTAAAGAAAATACATTTTATTTATTTTTATCAATTGATTACTCGCCTTGGATTTTGTTGAGCGTCTGCCATACAGGTCCCTCTAAATGAGCTGTTACTATGGAAACATCAGCATTCGAAAGAGACATGAACGTAAACCTGTGATTCGAATGACAGTCGACCATGCTACCAGAGCCCATTATTTAATGCTGCTGTGGCCTAAGTGCAGATGAGTATACACGTATAGCATTACTACGAATCTGGATGACGTGTGAGTGTTGGTTTTACTGTGTGTTTGACGATAGGGCACTGATAAAGCGCGCTCCCAGCTGCTGATTGTGGACCGTGGCTATGACCCCATCTCTCCTATCCTGCATGAGCTCACCTTCCAGGCAATGGTTTACGACATGCTGGACATTGATCAGGACATCTACAGGTCAGCGATGTTCTGTTCTGAAAAAGCGGAAAATCCACAGCAGACATGGTTTTTAATTTGAAAACTAATTTTCATGTTTAACGATTGATAACCAAGGTTGGAGTCTGGTGCAGAAATGTTTTGCATTAAATTTCGTGTAGAAAGTTATATATGTTGTAAGAACAGTTGAGAGAATAAATGAAATCAGGATAATGAGTGTTTTTGTGATCTAATACTGGACTGAAAAAGGAGCTTCGTGCATGAAAGGGTTAACGGTGTATGGATCAATCATGGCCAAGTTTCTTTTTCAGTTTTCCTCTAATCTGATGATATAAAGATGTTGGTTAACTTTCCTCTCAGTATCTTCTTCCTGTTTTGGATGCAGGTATGAAACGACAGGGCTCGGGGAAAACAAGACGAAAGAGGTTCTGCTAGATGAGGATGATGAGCTATGGGTGCAGCTCCGACACATGCATATCGCCGATGTCACCAAGTAAGAGCATCTCTCACGCTCTCTCTCCCACTAATTATCCAGTGTCCATACTAAAACCAAACCCTCGTCTGTTTTCAGAAAAGTCACCGAGCTCTTGCGTACCTTTTGTGAAAGTAAGAGGATGAACACAGACAAGGTATGGAGTTTCTCATTCAGACTGCATGTTAAAACACACCATGTGACACACAACTTCTGAAAATTGTGCAACACTGATTTACAAAACTAGACGAAAGGCTTAAAACCACATTGCTTCCTTTTAAATCTTTTTAATGTAGGTCATGTTTGGGAATCCTAGATGGATCAGTTTATGAATCTAATTGTTTCATAGCAGATTCAGTGGTATTGTTTAAAATTTTGAATCTTTTACTATATGAATTGAATCCTATTGCAGCAGATTGAGTTGTATCATCAAATATCGAATCATTCCTGTCTGAATTGAATCATTTCTTAGCAGGTTCTGTGGTATTCTGTTGAATCGTATTGTGGCAGATTCAGTTGTATCATCAAATATCAAATCTTTACCGTTTGAATCGGATCGTTTCTTTGCGGATTCAGTTATATCAAGTCTTGAATCATTATCGTACAAACTGTATCGTTGTATACCAGATTCCCTTGTATCATCAAATATCAAATCTTTACTGTATGAATCATATCGTATTGTAGCAGATTCAGTGGTATCATTTAAATATCAGATCATTACTGTATGAACCTAATCATTTCATAGCAGATTCAGTGGGATTGTTGAATTGTTACCATCTGAATTGAATCATATTGCAGCAGATTCAGTTGTATCATCAAATATTGACTCATTACCATCTCAGTCAAATTGTTTCATAGCAGATTGAGTAGTACTGTTGTATTGAATCGTATTGTTGAATTTTGAATCTTTACCATATGAATTGAATCGCATCATAGCAGATTCATGATGCCATCAAATAATTTCTTTGCGGCTTCCGTGATATCATCATCGTACGAATCGAATCGTTGCATCATAGAGTCATTCCTGTATGAATCGAATCACTTCATAGCAGATTCAGTGGTATTGTTAAATACTGAATCATGACAATATGACTCGAATCCTGTTGCAGCAGATTTGGTGGTTATAAATACTGAATTGCTACCATATGAATCAAATCATTTCATAACTGATTCAGTGGTATTATCAAATATTGAATCATTAAGAATTGTATGGTGTGGAAGCCTGAAGTTTACACCTCTATCCATTAAGTAATGTTTGGATTTAATGCTGCTCACATTGTCATGCTGTAGAGTTTAGCACTGGACTAAATTAGGATTCAGAAACTTGGTTCGTCTGATGTCTTTTTTTTTTTTTTTTTTCTCTTCCCTCTCTTTCCCCCAGGCCAATCTCAAAGATCTGTCTCAAATGCTGAAGAAGATGCCACAGTACCAGAAAGAGTTGAGTCTGGTCAGTGTTGTGTCTCATAGTGCGCCGTTTTGCTCCGTGGTCTTGAGCGTTTGTTTAATGTGTGTTTGTGTGTGTGTTCCATAGTATTCCACTCATCTGAACCTGGCTGATGCCTGCATGAAGAAATTCAAAGCGTCTCTGGATAAACTGTGTGAGGTGGAGCAGGTTAGTGATGGTTACTCAACGCTTCCTAATTCCAGCTCCTCCTGCCCACTGATTGCTGCGCCTCAGAGAGTCTCCTAAACTCCACACACTGCTGTTGTGTGAAGAGAAAAACATCTGGAATAAATTTTTTTTATTTTTTAATTCTTTTGCCAGATTAACTTTCATACTTCACTCTCCTTCACAACTACAGTGTATACTTGTTAGCTTTTGACTGCATTTCAAGAACTTGCTTGTGAATAGTGATGACTAGTTTACATGATAGAACAGTTAACTTCCTTGATTTGATTGTGACTCTTATCCTAAGTTAGTCAGCTTGTGAACAAATTTGGCTAGTATTTTACCCAGTACAGTATAATGTTTAGCTAACTTGCTAGCGACGTTGTGATACAACACCAGTAATACAAATTTTTTTAACAACAGTAATACAAAATCAAAGCTTGCTATCAAATTTGGCTGCTAATTTATACATAACCTGTTTAGCCTTATGGTTAGCTCACTTGCTAATCATCTGTCGACTTGTTCACACATTAAAATAGCCCTGGTGTTAGGGAGCTTGCTAGCAACCTAGCTACTGGTTTTAATTATGTACACAATAGTTTGCTAATGTCACCTAGCTTGATACCAAACTTGTTTGCTAATTTACACAAGTTATCTTTTATGTTTTTAGCTAATTTTCTAGCAACCTGACTACAGATATTTTATTTGCACAGTAAAACAGTTAGGTTTATGGTTAGCCTTATGTGGCTTGGCACTGCTTTTAATTGCACAATAAAGTAGCCAAATGTTTGCTTGCTTACTATCAAATTTAGATACTAGTACTATATACATGATACAGTAGTCAGCCAAATGTTTAGCTAACTTGCCAACAATCTGGCTTTTATGTCATACACAATTAATTGTAGCTTGATAGTTGCCTTTTTACTAGACTTATTTACACAATTCTCTTTGTTTAGCTAGCCACATTTGATAGCGGTTCACACAACAATTTTGATAGCAAGCTAGCAAAGATCAATCTGCTGGTTTACTAATTTATACAATATAATATTTAGTTTTATGTTTAGCTATCTTGCTAGCAGCCTGACTACTGTTTACAGTTACAGAATAGAATAGGTAACCTAATGAGTCATGGTTGCTAGCTTGCAAATGACACTGTCTATTGGTTTGCACATTATAGTTGTTAGCTTTGTTTAGCTAACTAGCTTGTGATCTGGCTACTGGCTTATACAATATAATAGCCTAATGCTATCTAGCTTATAAACTTTGGCGATTAATCATTAGCTAGCTTTTTATTACACAGTATAAATGCCTCATATTAGCTAACTTGCTAGCAACCTTAGCTACAGTATAGTTTGATTTATGTTTAGCTAACATGCTAGCAAATTGTAAGCTGGTTTGATTATACAAGTAATAATTAGACTTATGTTAATCGTTTGCTAGCAACCATGACTTGTGGTTTTTATGATACTGTATAATAGTTAGCCTTATTATTAACTAACTTAACAACCTGGCTACTGGTTTTCACAATATAATACGATAATTAGCCGAGTGTTTGTCATTTGCTAGCAGTCTGGCTACTGTTTTTAATTATACTGTATAATAATTAGCCGATTGTTCACATAATCCTGCTGCTGATTTTTGGCTACTGGTCCCTGAACAAAAGTCTTGTTCAAAATAAAGAACCATTAAAATTTCAGTGAGTGTTAGAAACAGGATATAGCACCACTGTTTACACCTCACTGTGGTCTTAACAGGTTTTTGTAGACAGCCCTTTGTTCTCTCTTTCCCCCCCCCCCCCCCCTTTTCACTGAACATTGTCTTGTGTATATTCTGTACATCCAGCATGTGATGATGATGAAGTGTAATGATTGTTTTTCTTTGCAGGATCTGGCCATGGGCTCCGACGCAGAAGGCGAGCCACTGAAAGACGCCATGAAGAACATCGTTCCCGTCCTGCTGAACGCCGAGATTCAGCCCTATGACAAAATCCGCATCATTCTGCTGTACATCTTCTACAAGAAAAAGGGTACGACTTCCTGTGGCTTCACTGCTGTGTGACACTGCGTACTCTCTATTACACACACTTTATAGTCAGAGCTCTGTAGGTGGGGTAGAAGTAGAGACGGTGCATTTGTCCTATACTTTAAAAGTTTTGGCACCCCGGTGTCGATGTATTAATTGCTCTGATTTTATTAGTGTACTTTTGAGATTCTGACACGTCCATCCTGAACCAGTGTAATGCGCTTGTCTAAAGCTTTTGGACTGATGCACCCGTTCTCTCATTCATGTCATTTTTCTGTCTGTCCCCCCTAAAGAAAACAAATGGGGCTCACTTAAAGGGGAACTGAAGGCAATTTTTTTTTTTTAATCAAAATTCTATTTCTCATTTTATTAAATACAAGAATACGTTTTTGATCGCTATTTTGTCACTGCTATAGGAAGTTATGAGTTTTTGAAATGTTATGTAATAGATCAGTCCATATGTTAAAGCAATGGCCGTAAACGAGATTCGTTGAGACCTGTGCAACGTTCCCCGTGTCTGAAATCGCTCACTCATTCCCTACTCCGTATATGGGGAATTACTGCATAGGGGACTATATAGTGAGCTCACTGGTGAAATGAAAAAAAACACTTTTGGACACTACTCCGCCGCGCTGGTATTTACGTCATTACTGTTGCACAATTAAAACACGCCATATCCGTCAGATGGTGGGTTTTCAAAATAATAAACACATGCATGTGTTTTTGTGATAAATACATATTATACTGAGCATATTTCCCACATTGATCAACACAAAGTACCTGCATCTTTCAGTTCTTTTAAATCAAGGCTGAATATGTTCTTCTTTGCTGCTGCCTTTTATTAAATCAAATTTGAGACTTGGATTTTCGGCGCGACCGCAGTGCATGATGGGATATATTGCTTTGGTTAGTGACCATCGTTGTAGACTACTTTTCATGATGCACTGTGGGATACTTTGAGTGCACTATATAGGGTGTAAATAATCCTCACTAAGGTTTCAGACAGCACTCCAAAATGGCGTCCTCACTATATAGTGCACTATATAATGAGTATGGAGCGATTTCGGACACGGGGGTTGTCAAAAGACGCGCGCGCCCTTTTTTGAACGCTGACGTAATCAAGCTGGAAGTTTTGTTTGTTTTGATACTGTAGCAATCAGGAAAGTTTGAAAAAAGTAGGCAGTAATCTTCATTTAAACTCGTTTTTGTGCAATATTTCATTGAGAAAACAGTTTTCAAAATGGCAGCACTGACACCAAGCTGACACTTCCCATTTTGAAGTCTCACGCAAGTCTTGTGAAGATGGCATGGATAAGTGATGCCTGCCATGGACCAAATGAACTAAATTCAACACTGCTGAAAACCGAACAGGCCGATTAAGTATAATATTTAATTGCAATTTGTTGCCAATACGAGTAACGATATAAACCTGAAAACGTAATTGAATAGCATGTTAATTAAAAAATAAAGCAAGTTTAAAAATGACTTCAGTTCCCCTTTAAAACAGAGCTTTTAGAGCGTGATGTGCTCTAAAATCTTTTTTTTTTTTTTTTTTAAACCATGCTCCCCACACACACACTTTTTGTAGACATAGACAGCACCAGCTGTAAATCATGTAAAAAAAAAAAAAAGATTTTTGAGCACGAAGTCTCGTGTCTGATCCAGTTTAGTTGCTAACCCTTTGCTACAGTTGAGCAGGCACACTTTGCATTTTCTCTGCGGACATGCAGTCTAGTTATTCATGAAAATCTAACAATCTGCCAAATTGGATTACTTCAGCAAGATAATGTCATATTTTAGTGTATTTTGTTGAGTATTAATTGGTAGACATTGAACAATTAAAGGTGTTGTCTGCAATTCTTAAAAGGGCTTCTGGGCAATTTGAAGTTGCATGATTTTTCTAGAACAGCAGCTCTGACAATTGATCAACACTTTCTGACTAATCAGAATCAGGAGTTCATCAGCACTATGGTGTAATACATATTAGTATAAATATGCAGGTGATTATTGAGAAACATTCCGAATCTCTCGATCAGTCCCCTCGAGTGACTCGGCAAAATGGCAGCCAATCGCTTCGTCACTGTAAGTGAGGACGAATTACAAATGATGAAAGAAAATGCTGTTCATAAAAGCACTAAAGATGCTACAAAGTTTGGTCTAAAACTATTCAAAGGTAAGGTGGGGTCGTGATTTGATTTATCGATTTTGAAACAAAGGATTTTATGTGACTCGGCGTCGATAAGTGCCAAGTCTGCGCCGCGCTGTTATTACATTTGTGTGTGTGTGTGTGTGTGTGTGTGTGTGTGTGTGTGTGTGTGTGTGTGTTTTTATATATATAAAATTAACTTTTTTTTTTTTTTAAATAATCACCTGTGTATTTATAATCAAACAATTCTCCACTTCAGGCTTAGTGAATAATAACCGAAACGAAGTCAAGGCGAAATAATAATTATTATTTATGAAAATCTAATATTAATCTGTCAAATTGATTACTTCAGCAAAATAGTCATTGTATTTTGGTATATTTCATCGAGTGTTAATATATTTATGGTATTAATGATGTATATTTATCAAGTACTAATTGTTAGATAAATATACCAATTAAAGGTGCAGTATGCAATATGTAAAAGGACTTCTAGGAGATTTGAAGTGGCGTGATCGTCAGAGCTGCTGTTCTAGAAAATTAATCAACGCTTTTGACCAGAGTTTATCTCGTCAGCGCTGTGGTAGAATACATAATAACTGATGTTTTTTGTTTTTACCCCCCCCAGGTATTGCTGAAGAGAACCTCACAAAGCTCATCCAGCATGCTAACGTGCAGAAGGACAGCAACATCATCACCAACCTGCAGCACCTCGGCTGCCCCATAATCACCGGGGTGAGTCTTTTTTCGTCCATCCATCCATGCCCGCTCTCCTCCTTCACCGTGTTGCGAGAGTCACATGATGTAAACTTTCTGTTGTGCTTTACAGGGTGCTAATGCTGGGAAATCTCTGCCGGAGAGGAAAGAGCGGACCGGAGACACATACCAGCTCTCCCGCTGGACCCCCATCCTCAAAGATGTCATGGAGGTATGAGACTTGCTCTGTGTGTGTAAGAGGAGATTGCCTCATAAGATCATATCAAAACTGTGTCTGAGTCAAATTTCTCTGTCTGTGGTGGATTTATTTATTTTTTCTTTCCCAGAACATCATCGAGGACAAGCTGGACAGGAAGCAGTGGCCGTTCGTCTCCGATCCTGCGCCCATCGGCACAACTCCAGCTGTAGTGAGGTACAAACAGTGTGTGTGTGGATTACATACAGTTTTTCACACCCATGTTTGAAACACAGTATTACACGATTGAGTGTTTGTTTTTCTGAACTGATCTTCACCTTTGCTTGCTCTGAAACTGTTTGGAGCTCTGTTCAGTGGGTATGTTTGCACACTGCCAGAGCATTATTAATTTATAAAAATTATTGCATATTTTGCACAGAAATTACATTACTGCACTCTCATTGGCTCTCTTTGCAGCTACGCATCCCGTATACTCTGGAAATAGAAAGTCTTCCTTGTCTCTTTTTTTCACTTAAAATGTTTCTATTTCTTTTTCACTTGAATTTTAATGGCTGTTAGATTACGTTAAAGGTTGGGGAAGCTCTGAAATTTTATTTTATTTTTTTAAATCACTTGAACAGATAAAAATCTTTGTCTCTGGCAGGTGTTTGGGTAAAAATATAACTCGAGGTGGCATGCAGTTTTGGGAAAATTAATCATTGATGTGATGGCGTGACTAAACAGAGTTCCTGTTACCACCCGAAAATTATTTTCCCATAACACTGCATCCTAAAGTGTTTTATTCCTCTTGGACCACAGCAAATTGACCAAGATTAAAATTTTTAATTAATCAAACACTGATACATATTCTAGCCATTTAGAGTTACATTAAATATTATGGAACATGTGTGAAACAAGTTAGGAGCCCCACAGGCATAGTGTGTGGATACATCGAGTTGTTTTGTGATGGTTTTGGTCCTGTGCGGGCCTCCACCATTCCAGTGTGATCATAATTGCGTCATACACGCCGCCTAGTGGCCAGTGTTAGTAATTACCAACCATACACGCCGCCTAGCGGCCAGTGTTGGTAATTACCAGTCATACACGCCGCCTAGCGGCCAGTGTTGGTAATTACCAGTCATACACGCCGCCTAGCGGCCAGTGTTGGTAATTACC
>JANZLB010000008.1:7521099-7532113 GCA_026167865.1 Notarius quadriscutis
CTAATGTGTGTTCTTTGTGTGTAGATAATAAACACCTACACTGAAGCTGTGCAGACCGTGGACCCTCTGAAAGCCACAGGGAAGCCTCACTCACTCTGGGTCTCGTTTGCCCGCTTCTACGAGGATAACGAACAGCTGGATGATGTATGAAACAAATTCAATCTCTTTGTGTTCTCAGACTTTCAGCACGGCTTTGATATCCTTAAACTAATGTCTGTAACAAATGATTGAATCTCCTTTAAGGCCAGAACCATCTTCGAGAAGGCCACCAAGGTGAACTATAAGCAGGTGGACAACCTGGCAGCAGTATGGTGTGAGTACGGAGAGATGGAGTTACGGCACGAGAACTATGACCAGGCATTACGTATACTCAGGGTGAGACGGTGTTGATTTTAAGCACGTTTATGTATGTGTTGAGAAACACGTGGTCGCATGACCATCAGTATAACGTTCCCTCAAAGCATCCTTATTTATTCATTAATGTGTCCTACAAAACAAGTAGCTTTGAAAGATTGCAGAAATGCCTGTCCCAAATCCTCATCAAACATGTATAAAATAATTTTTTAATATCTTCAAAATATACCACAAGTGTTAGTTCATCACAGAGCCCCTTGTGCCTCACGATTCAGACATGCATTTGCAGAATCCGTACATTTATTCTTTCTGATTGTGAAAGTAAATAAATGATCAAATAGAGAATCCACCTCAACCCTTTACACACACATTTAATTCAGATCCGGCTCTTCGAATCACTTTACTCAGTCTGATTATTAACAGATTACTCTCTGCCTCTTTTTTTTTTTCCCCCCTTCCCCTTTAGCTTTAAGTGAATAATGGAGGCTTTGTACCCTCACCTGACCCCATAGCAACGTTAACTACGCCATCATGTTTTCGCAGAGGACGCTGTTTTCACAGAGACTTTGTGAAGTATTCTGTTTGATATGTTGCGGTAGACGGAGCTAAGTGTCAGAAGAGTATTTATTAGCAGGCATGATCCCGAAAGCAGAGTCAGAAACATGGCTACAAACAAATGTGACAGTGATAATGAGAGCACTTCACAAAGCCTCTGTAAAAAGTGTCCTTATACTGTTTGTGTGTGCTGATTGTGCTCAGATCAGTTTCAGGTGTTTCCCCATAATGACTGGGTCCCAAGCGTGTGTACAACACGCTCTGAAGGATCCTTGAATGTAAATGCACTTTTTAAGTCTTGGCGAAGGATAGGCTGTGCCAAGCTACTGTGTTGCTCGTTTTCACTTAACTGTATGAGAATGAGCACCACGCTGCAGTTCTGAAAGAATAATAAATTTTTTTTTTCTTACCTTTTGTGGAAGTGAAGTTATTTTTTTTTTTTTAAAGATATTTTTTGGGCTTTTTTCACCTTTATTATTATTGGATAGGACAGTGTAGAGACAGGAAATGAGTAGGAGAGAGAGACGGGGAGGGATCAGGAAATGACCTCAGGTCGGAATCGAACCCGGGTCCCCGGATCCATGGCATGGCGCCCCATCCACCTGAGCCACGACGCCCCCGAGCAACTAGAATCCTACATTAGACAAGAATGGGTTAACATTCCTCTCCCTAAACTTGAGCAGCTTGTCTCCTCAGTNNNNTTCAGTCGTTCACTTCGCTCACTCGTGAATATGTCGAAGATAAACTTCATATCTTTGCGCAACCGTGTAATATTCTCTATATATTTTCTGATTATTTTCCACAACCACTCCTGTCAGCCAAGAACAGGAATATGAGGCTGCAGTGAACACAAGTTTACAGAAACTAGACAGTTGCAGATTGGAAAAACATTACCTGGTCTTTTTGCCAGTAATCTGACCAGCGCTGGTGAGTCTGTGCCAACTATAGCCTCAGATTCCTGATTCTGGGTGACATGACTGAACCCTGATGTGGTGTTCTGTTGTTGTAGCCAATCCACCTCAAGGTTCAGTGTGCTGTGCATACTTTTCTGCTCACCACAATTGTACAGAAGGTATTTGAGTTGCCATAGCCTTCCTGTCAGATGTGCAATCAAAGTAATTCTGGGGCTGTACGAAATGAAACCAGTTGACATTCAAAATGATTGACAATGACTCAAAATGATGACATTCATTCCATTGGGTCCCAAGATTGTAGATGAGCTCTCTTTGTTTAAGCTTCCTTACTTCATTGTTCCCATACCAACAGCTAATCCATTGTTGTTGAAGTGTCTCACCAATGGAAAGGATAAATCCTTCGTTCTGATGGCTCAAAAAAATACTATTGGTTTCCCAGACTGATTGCATTCGTCATGGGAGTGACAATAAACAACTCCTGTGGTGCTGCTTGAGGAGTGATGAGTGATAAAAATGGATCCTTTTTGGCCTGTGATTTTAAAGGCCTAGAGAAATGTACCCCCTTCCTCCTTAGATAATAATAGCGCAAGTCCCAACAATGAAAATTTCTAATAGAAACCCACGTCGTAAACGTCGGGAACATTTAGAATTTGTCAAGCTTAAATTTCCCGCCAAGGGAATCCTAGTACCAATGTCACCATTATTAGCTGGCTTTCGCGTGATGTCACGAGTGTGAATGGTTTTACCAGCAGTTTTTCCACTGACGTCCACACAGTGTAGCTTCTGTCCGACTCTCTGCTAGATTACATTCATTTTGATGGAAACTTGCAACAGAACACAACATAGAAAGAGAGACAAATAATTAAACTACAATCTACGACTGTTATGGAGAAGAAGGGGGAGAGAAAAAAAGGGAAAGTTCCCAGAAAGCGATGCATTACTGCCGGGTGCAGCAACACAAATGCCGTGGAGGGAGTGGCCCTGTTCCTTTTCCTGAAAGATAATCACAAATTAGTCAAGATTTTGCTACAATGAACTGAAAAGCATTTTGTTTCCAACATACTGTAATACTACTAACTTGAGGAATGCATCTTCAACTTCCAATCATCCAACCCCCTTAAAGTGCGGATGTGAACTCACACCAGGGCAAATAATGTGCTAAGACGCGGTCCTAGCGGGCCGTGCCAGTGCTGGTTCATGAGGGCATGGGGAGAGGGACCTGCTTGCAAAATTTCGCCTCACTGCGAGCTTCCCTGAACATGTTATGAATTTATAACTTCCGCCTGGATCAGTGAATCATATGGAAATTCAAGGCCAGAGTAGAGCTCGCGCCAGGGTGAATAATGTCCCAAGGCATGGTCCTACCAGGTCGTGCCCATGCTGGTTTGTAGGGGACCGAGTAGAGGGAGGTGCTTGCAAAATTTGGCTTCGCTGGGACCTCCGGTGGCTGAGTTATGAGCATTTTAAGGCCGGCTGAAGCTGTGGATCAAATCGAACCTTAAGGTTTATCATTGTCACTGTCATGGACCCTGCTCTCATCGGACAATTCTGACTTGAATCGGTACGGTTCGATACCTCTCTCTTCTTCCCTATCGTTTGCCACTTTTTCTTCCCCTGTCAATACATCATCATCAACTTGAACTGACAAACTACTAAAACTTAGTTTCTCCCTCACTAAATTCCTGCTTTCTTTGGTTGCTCATGTTGTTGTTTGTGGCTGATGCGCACCCGTGACGTCACGCGGCTCCTGTCTGCTACTTCCGGGTGGTTCTAAAAGGGCTAAATTTACTCAGCTTTTGTCTGTGAATATATCCACTACTGTGTGATTTAGAGAATAGTTGCCTCTGTCCAGAGACTCAATAAACCTCGCCGAATTTAACTGCTGTTCTGTTTTGGCGCAAAAAAAATGCACTTTTCTAGGCTTTTAAAAAACAATATGATTGTATAATTCCAGCATCTGTGATAGTATGGAGGTGTGTTAGTGCCCATGACAAGAGTAACTTGCACATTACTGCTGAAAGGTACATATGGGTTTTGGAGCAACATATGTTGCCATCCAGTGACATCTTTTACAGGGATGTCTCTGTTTATTCCAACAACATAATGCCAAGTCACTTTCTGCTTGTGTTACAACAGCATGGCTTTGAGTGTGGGTGCTAAACTGGCCTGCCTGCCTGCCTCCCATTTAAAATGTGTGGCACATCATGAAGGGCAAAATATGACAAGAGAGACCCTGTTGAGCAACTGAAATTGAAAATTGAGCAAGAATAGAAAGTGAAATTCTTTCCAAAACTTCCATAATTAGTCTGCTGAGTGTTGTATAAAAGAAAAAGGTGATGGAACACAGTAATAAACATGGCCCTGTCCTAACTTTTTTGGAATGTGTTAATCAACTTCAGAATGAGTGTATGTTTACAAAAAACAATAAAGTTTAACAGTTTGACCATTAAATATCGCCTCTATGTACTATATTTAATTGCATATATGTCGAACAGGATTTACAAATCATTGCATTCTTGTTTTATTTGTTTTATCCCCCTCAGACATAATGTGTACAATTGTACGCATGAAGTTCCATAGCATGAAGTTCCACAGCATTTTTTCCTTGTGTCTGAAGGGGTTATATAGCGTGGCAATTTTTTTTTTTACCACATCTTTAATAAAACACTTATTCGGAGTCCTATTATAATCTGAGAGTGAATGATGGAGTCCTTAAATACAAAGATTTCGCAATTTGATGCAACACATTACACTTTTTGTTTTTTAAAGTTCATGTCCAGTAGTTGATAACATAATAAAATGTGAAAACATGTCCAAAAACGCTTTATCTGCTGTGTAACTATTGTGAATATGTGAAATAACACATTGACTTAGCATAATGTGTTATTTCACCTAACATTGTCATTGTCTGTTCACAGAAAGCCACGGCGATCCCATCGAGAAAAGCCGAGTACTTTGATTCCTCAGAACCAGTGCAGAATCAAATGCATAAATCCCTGAAGGTCTGGTCCATGCTGGTAGATTTGGAGGAGGCCCTCGGCACCTTCCAGGTATCAGTTAAATACTACAAATTAAATACTGCTATGAATAATAATTGACATTTGAAGATGTATATGTGAACATTGTGTTGATTCTTCTTGCAGTCAACTAAATCGGTGTATGACCGCATTATTGATCTCCGCATTGCCACACCTCAGATCATCATCAACTATGCCATGTTCCTCGAGGAACACAATTACTTTGAGGAAAGCTTTAAGGTGAGACTGCAAACTAGTGCTAATGGTGTTGAGTTGGTTTGTTTTATTTTAAATGTTGAATTATTTGCTTTTTTTAAATTAAAATCTTCAAATAACAGAAAAGCGTACAGCGCTGCTGGTTTGCTGGTAAACCTATGTGTCGTGGTGCATATCATGTATCATAGAAATGTCTTCAATTGTCGTTATGTGATGTTTTTGACATATCGCCTGCCCATAAGTCTCCTGGTATATTTCAGGCATATGAGCGTGGCATTGCGCTCTTCAGGTGGCCAAACGTGTATGACATCTGGAACACGTACCTCACCAAGTTCATCGATCGCTATGGAGGCAAGAAGCTGGAGCGAGCGCGAGACCTGTTTGAGCAGGCTTTGGATGGGTGTCCACAAAAGTTTGCCAAAAGTAATGCTTAATTTGAGTGTATTAATATGAAATTCAAGTGTAGTGTTTAAATATATTTTGGTTTCCAAAGATTTGTGAGTGAATTTTTCTACAATCTGTTCTATTTCTCAGCCATCTACCTGCTGTATGCTAAGCTGGAGGAGGCATATGGACTGGCACGGCATGCTATGGCTGTGTATGAGAGATCGACGCAGGCTGTGGAGCCCGAAGAGCGCCACCTTATGTTCAACATCTACATCAAGAGAGCTGCAGAGATCTACGGAGTCACTCACACCAGAGCCATCTATCAGAAAGCCATTGAGGTACGGTGCACTGTGTGTGTATCGGGGTCGTAACGGAGAACCATCAGAGCCTTTTAGGGCTTCAGAGAAGGTCCAAACATATCAGCATTTCAAATGTTATATTTAATTTCTTTCATTATTTTTTTCATAATTTCATGATTATTCTTTTCTAATTCTAATTGGGCCTCATTTTCTGTCAAATTTGCTTCAAAAATGAGAGTTACTGTCCTGAAAACATTTAAAATCGACTTATCCATTGAGCTTGTTTTGTTTGTTGTCTCTCGGCGAAGAAGGGTTTAGAGCTGGCTCACTCGTTGGTTAGGACTTCATTGCTGGGACAGAAGGCCATGGCATTGTATGTTTATGTAGAAAGTGACAGATGAATTAACCAATCAGATGTTGATTTTATAGTGGGAGGGACCAAAAATGTATCGCACTCTGCCTTCTTGAAGGCTAACACGAGCTTAACTGCGAGTTGGCGCCGTCAGCGCAGCAGTGACGTCACTTTCCAGCCAGTATAGCGTTCATCAGTAGTGTTAGCGAATCCTAATAAAACAGTCAAGCCAGTGCTATCTATCGAGTGCAAGTAGCACAGGCTAACGACTTGGTTGAAGGATCCATCTTCTGTCTGTTTCTTTTTTAATTGTCATTTATCAGCCATTATAAATCCTGAAACTGATTTATCTGCAGTAAACTCCCATCAGCCAATGATATCAGTTGGGATCTAGTTCCTACAATGTGAATGGAACACTTGTTGGCTCATCCGGCCGACAGGCAACGAGCTTATGACATCATGTGTTGTCCGTCTGGCGTTATGCACGTTTCACAAATCGCTTCTTCTCTTTCAGTTCTTCACCGATTTTTATCCCCCGCTGGCTGAAAGGCCCGAAGAGGGATTATGTCGTGACGATGTCTGTCTGTCCGTCCGTCCTGGGAAGGGTGCTCACCTTCTGAAATCAACTCCTCTCACAGTTTTTGGAGGAATTTCACCAAACTTGACAGAATTCTTTGGTATATGCCAATAATACGCATATTGCAATTTTGTTCAATTCAGTTGCATTTTACGAGTTATGGCATAGTTGCCTGCAGGGGGGGATATTGTGTTCTCGGAGCACTCTCCTTGTTCTTTTTGGTAGGAAGGTAGGTCTGCCTGGGGTGTATATAACTTCTGCCCAGATTTGCTTAATTACCAATTATTAATTATGTTATGGACTAATTTAGCCTTAATGAGCAGTCCAGCAAAAATCGCTGCTTCTTGGTCAATTCCTTGCCGTTTTGGATTCTTTCTGGCAAATAGGTCGGTATTCCTAGGGTGTTTATAGCTTCTATATATAGCTTGCAATACTTACTGTGCAAGGTGGCCCACTTTAGATCGTTCGTTCTGGACTAGACGGGGCCGGAGTGAGCTATGCCGTCATTGCCGGTCTCGTTAATAAAGCACAACCACAGGATTTTAAATTGTAAGCATCCCCGTGAAGTCCGAGAGCTCAGAGGAACTGTACATGGACATGGGGAGAACATGAAAGACTCCACTGTAGGGAGTACCTAGAGAAGTAATGAGCACATGATTTTTCTGTTGTTTAAGTCAGATGATAGTTTGGAGGCACACATTAGAGATTAATAGATTGCTTAAGTGTCACATTTAAGATTTGTGTGTGTGTGGGTTTTTCCCCCCTTTCTTTGTTCCTGTCCAGGTTCTCCCAGATGAGCATTCCCGGGACATGTGTCTACGCTTCGCTGACATGGAGAGTAAACTGGGTGAGATCGATCGTGCGAGAGCTATTTATTCCTACTGCTCCCAGATGTGTGATCCCAGGGTGAGTCATCAGTCATTTCTCCTCCATCTCCATGTTTGTATAAACTTGACCTTGCTCTCACCACTAACTAACTGTTTGTATTTACATTTATTCATTTGTTCAGTGAGTTCTGCAGTCACTATGTTGTATTGTTCCAATAATATTTATCTCCTCTTTGCATCCTTTCTAGATGACGGCTAATTTCTGGCAGACATGGAAGGAGTTTGAGATCCAGCACGGGAACGAGGACACGATCCGCGAGATGCTCCGGATAAAGAGAAGCGTCCAAGCGACCTACAACACACAGGTCAACTTCATGTCCTCACAGATGCTCAAAGCAACCACCAGCGCTACAGGTAAGTGAGACAGCATTGACTATTAAGACCTAATTTTCCCAATGACACCGTAACTATTGGCACCCTTCTTTGACTAATAATAATAAAATCATTCCCTGCATTGGGATGCTGTATGCTTTTATTTTTATTTCTTACATAGTGCTATTTTTAAACCCAAACCACCCTGCTTTAAATTTATCACCACGATGACATTTAACACTTAGTCACTACTGGAGAGAAGGTATGGGGCAAACTCATAATACCACAGGAAAACAGGACAGGGTGAAAGATGATAGTCATAGTTAAAATAATTTTTGTTAAAGATTCTTTAGAGGTGCTTTGTTGTTGTTATTATTATTTTGGATTAAACATATCAGTTTCTTTGATTTTTTCCAGGAGTTTGATGGAAATTTGTGTATGAAGTGGTGTGGTTTTTTTTTTTTTTTTTATTCAATGTACATTTTTGGTTATTTCTTGAGGGGTGGCAGTAATTTTGGAATTCACTGATTTGAAACACTGAAGTTGATGCCTGATGGACATGAAAATATATATTGATAAGGATTTTTCTGTCTGCCTCTGTGTTGTCTTGTTCTCTCTCTCTCTCTGTGCCTGTGCATGCGTCTGTCTCTTTCTCTCTGTGCGTGTCTCTCTGCCTGTGTGTGCCACTTTCTCGCTTTCTGTCGGTGTCCGTCTGTGTCTTGCTTTCTGTGTGTGTGTGTCTGTCTGTCTCTGTGTTTGTTACTGTGTGCATGCGCCCGTGTGTCTGTCTCTCTCTCTCTCCCCACCCGTCACTGTCGGACCTTGCCCCAGGCCAGAGTGGTGTTGATGACATGATGATGTTGGAACAGAAAGCACAGCAGCTGGCTGGAGAAGCTGAAAAGGACAAACCCAAACTGAAAGAGAAGATCCTCTTCGTCAGGTCTGACTCATTCTTCCTCACTTTTTATTTCCTTTCCTCATAAACTCCACTCCGTGTGCATTAAAAGTAAACTTTCTCATTTTGTACTCGTGTGTGTGTGTGTGTGTGTGTGTGTGTGTGTGTGTGTGTGTGTGTGTAATTATGGTGCAGGAGTGACGCCTCTCGCAGTGAACTGGCTGAGCTAGCCAAACAGGCTAACCCAGACGAGATCGACATCGACGATGATGATGATGAAGAGGGAGATGGAGAACCAGACGGTGAGTTCTCCTGCACAGTTAAATGCTGACTCTGAGTGTCAGGATGTACCTTCAGCAGTACTGATGGTCTTTTTCTTTTCTTTGGTGCAGAGGTGCAGCTCGAGCAGAAGAGCATCCCTACGGCTGTGTTTGGAGGACTGAAGGACGACTGAACACATTATCACTGATGTTTATCACAAACATCGCACCTCAGCATCCTGTTATAGACAGAAATAGGAGATCTTTGCCAAATGCAAATGAGCGGATTTGAATTGGTCAAGCTTCTGTACACTTCCTGCTGCTGAGTTATTGGCATGTCCGGTATCTGTATCAGCATGATGAGCAAAGTTCCAGATATGAACACAGGGGGTCGCTCTTTCCACCGATTCACACAATTTTAGAGTTTTAGAACTTACTCTTGTTTTTGTCTGAGGGATTACTACAAACAGTTTTATGATTTTGTTTACTAATAAAAAAAATACACACTGATCAAAATTGTCAAAATATACATGAAAGACAATTCTAATTAGATAGACCTGTTGGCAGATTTTGATTTATAAAAAAGTAAATTCAAACTACACTTGATGTAGAAAGCTGTAAAAAAAAAAAAAGTTTACTAAAGTTATTAAAATGGAGTCGAATGTCCAACAATTGAGCAGTGGCTCCAGTTCGACCGCTTTCCTGTTAGACTGGGTGTTTTCCGAAGTAACAAGTGATTTTTTTTTTTTTAATCATCAGACATATCACTTTACAGCTTCAGGGCCAAGCAGGTAAAACCAACATGGAGGACGGTTTCTATAGTAACAACTTTTCAAAGGGACTTGTATGGTGGACGCACCACATAAACAGATTAAAGAAACATTTGTTTGCTGAAGTGATTTTTTTTGTAATAAGACGTTTAACATTTTATGGAAGGAGTCTCTAGTGGAACAGGATAAAGCGGCTAGAGATAATGAGATGAGGTGAGTCTCTAGTGTCCGCACTTCATAACAGTCAGAGGTAAAGCTTTATCTTTGTTTTTCTCCACACACAACACTTTGTGGTTTCTCAGTAATTTGACATGAGCTGCATTTGTTTTTTTTTGTCATTCAAAGGAGGGAAGGGGGGAGACTCTTGTTTATGGTGTTGTAATGTCACTGATGAAAGGAGCTAACTTGTTTTGCAGACAGTCCATGACGTTAAATGTAACTACACATAAAAAGTATGATGTTTGCTAATAAATTAGAAAATATTGCTGTTGGCGGAATGTTGTGATGTAAGTAGAATAAACCACATGCTTTTACAGGAAAATAATGAACTCTATGGTGGGAACAGTAACTCTGCTTTGTCACAACTCCATCACTGATTATTTTCCTATAACTACAAGACAACATTAAAAAAAAAATTTTTTTACTTCGTGATTTGTTTACAGACACCTTTTGAACGATTGATGAAAATATGGGTTTCATGTAGGGGGCGTGTCACCATAAAATAAAGGTACAAAGAGTTGAAATGAGCACGTCAAAAAAGACCCTAATTTTGCTGTAAATACAAATTGTGTATCTATTTAATCTTAATAGATTAATCTTAATCTATTGTGTATCCATGACCAAAATATTATACTGTAAAACAATCTATGGCTTTGTAGGAAAAAATAAGTGTCAGCTAGTTATACATTAACTTCAATTAACATCCAAGTTTACAGTTGATTTTCTGTTATGATGAGGATGATGATGCCTTGATCGCCTTTCAGATTTCTCAAGTGTAGGTCATAATATATAGATTTAGGTACTGCCTAAAAGCGGAGCTCACATCTGTTTCTGGGTTGTAGAATTTTATTATATCACAGGCAGCCTCTTTTGTTTTATTTCTTTACTGGCTAAAACTGGCCACTAGGTGGCGTATCTCATCTCATTATCTCTAGCCGCTTTATCCTGTTCTACAGGGTCGCCGGCAAGCTGGAGCCTATCCCAGCTGACTACGGGCGAA
>JANZLB010000008.1:7756311-7768079 GCA_026167865.1 Notarius quadriscutis
ATTATCCACATTCACTGGATAATATAATATAATATAATATAATATAATATAATATAATATAATATAATATAATATAATATAATATAATATATAAACTCCCAAAGTCTACTTTTAATACGCTCTACAGCAAATTTCAACATAATCTCTGTCCATCTCACATTCTTCAGAAGATATTTTACATAAAATGGAAACCTAAGGTGCACTTTTCTCAGGACAGGGAATCACACACATGCTGTGGTTTCGCTGCAGAGAGTTTAGGTGCTTAAATGAGTAGGTGCATAGAAATGTCAGCGTAGCACAAATTACTTGATCTTAAACACACACTTCCATTTAGGTTTACCTCGAAAGCCTCTCTGGCACACACAGGTATACTGTGGGATATCGTTCGCCACTTGACTTTTGCACGCGGCTCCGTTAAGGCATGGCAAGCGGTGGCATGGGTCCACGTGTTGGCACAGCAGTCCGATGTAGCCAGGCTTGCACCTGGAGGATTGAACGTGAAGAATATGGAATAAAAATCAATGGGACAGTGAGAGACCTGGCAAGCAAGCAAGCAAGAAGCATTTCTTAATGCAGTCGGGAACTCCGCCTCTCTATAACAGTCCTGCCAAGATCTGACACAGACCGTCTGCCTTTTTTATTACCACAACTCGGAGTGTATATTAATACTGCCTGAACTGGTTCATGTCAAGACAAAACACACATACACACAGACAATTGCATGCACTGGGACAGATGTAACATATCATTTGTTCTTCTCTGAAATAGACAAACCCACTTTCCAAATTCCCCCAATATTCCCAAGCTGCACCGTTTCTCTCCATCCATGCCAACTCCCATTCCACAATCATTACTCTTTCCGCACGGTGCAGCCAAACGCTATTTCCGCTCTCGGACGAAGACAAGTCAGTCAGCTTACAGCAGGATTTACCTACTTCATGCTCAAAACGAGCGTGCGACAAAGGCCTAATTTTGCGCACAAGGATTTATTTGTTCAATAAATAAACAGACACCAAAGAGAGCGTGCTATAGAAATGAGATGTTGGTCAAACTGCTTTGTTAAGAACTTTCAGTGCTTCATTCCTTTCTCTGTTCCATGGCTTTCATTGTGGTCGTGTAGTATCTTGATAAACGGCTTAGCGCGACCTGAAACTGCACAGGCGAGATAACGCACAAACGGCTTTTGGGTTTTAAAGGTCGTCTCTGGGGGCTGAGCCAGGTCGCCTAGTGTATGCAGGGTAACCCTACACTCACCCGGGGAGCCCCTGTTACAGGATGGGCGCCCACATCAAACGAGCTGTTTGAAGCTGATGACAAGGCCTGTTATGGCTGTTTGCTCCCGCCCTCAGGCTCTCTCTCTCTCTCTCCCTCTCTTTTCACTGTAAACCAAACTCCTGGGCAGTGACAACAATGGCTTTTCCTCTGCACTCTGTTATAGGAAGGTCACTTTTTTACTCCAAGCTACCTCATCCTTTATTGCCTCCTTTGTGACCTGCAGCTCCTCCCCTGTACTCATCTGATTGGTTGGGTTTTTTTTTTTGCGATTCTGAAGAGGGTTGGTCAGTACCAATGGGGCATCTGGCCTCCAGGGGGCTCTGGATTGGCTTGTAAAAAAGATAAACTGCTCTGAAGTGTGGTGGCATGGTGGTTTTTCCCCCCCCCCCCTTCTCCTTAGCAAGGCAGTGAACGGAAAGAGGATAAATGCCACATTTGGCGAGATGGCACTTCCAAAATGGAGTTCTTGTTCAGTTACCAGCGCTGTTCCTCCTCCTGTTTTACCTTCTCTTGAGGCCTCTGGAGCATTGCACTGCCTTCCCTATTCCCTTACATGCTGGGAGGTCAAATGTCAGAGGTCAGCAGTCTGATTGTGATGATAATGTTTGCAAGGCTGAGGAGATGGGGGTAGGGGTGTCTGTTTTACTCGAGAATGTCTTCGAAACGGGGTGGAGGAGATGGCTGGGCAGGAGGCTAGGATCCGCTGCAGAAGGAACGTCCTGTCATGCCATGTCATACTTCCTATAATCCTCCATCTTCTGCTCTGAAAACAGTCGTTCTATCGCCGAATCCCAGATCCGTGTTGCCCCAGCAACCTCACAGACGAACGAGCAAGTCTGACACACCACCAATCAGCCCCTACCCTTCATCCCCTCAGCTATTTGTCATGGCTTGGCGGGGTTTATTTAGAGGCAAATTAACTATGTCTGGAATTTCTGGTGTCACTGGAAAAATGAAACCAGAGGTCTCGGCACAAAGGGATGGATGGGGAAGGGGACTCGCACTGAGGCTTCTTTACAGGCATGCAGTCGGACACCCCGACTCTGCTAAATCTGACGAGAAAACACTGGGAAAGCCTCAGCCTCGGCCTCAGCGTCCTGACAGCGATTCGCTCGTCTCCGCAATCCCTTTGAGGATCGAACTGGTGTGCATGCAAGATGGGAAGGAATCTCATGTTCCTAATTATCCTAGCTGGAGAATGCGAACAAGCCAGCCTTAAGCTCTTGTTTTAAAACTGCGAAAAGTCAAATAAGATGGAGATAAATGTTCTTTGGAAGAAACAGACCGGGTGTTGAAAAGCTGCTTCTGGGATTTTAAACACAAACCAGATCGATTCGAGCTCTAGGTGTCAGAATGTGTTAACGCACATATGTGGTGGGCGTATCAGTGTCGGTGTCTGGATTGCGGTCCTTGAAGAATGAACTGAATGTGTAGATATTGGTCAGGCAGCCACAGGAGGGAGGACAGGAAAGGATAGGTTATTTGTCCTCATGCGGAGTACGGCAGCCAAAACACACATTCTTTTGTCTCGACCTTGGCCGTGCCTATCATTCTATTCCTCCAACACAGAGCCAGGAGTAAAAAGTCTTGTTAACATACTCAAACATGACTTACATCCCAGAAATGCATGCTGTTCTAGACATCTCTATCAACTTCAACTGCAGCAAGCTCGAGAAGCTCAGGGGGGTTTTTGTTTCGTTTTTTTTTTTCAAATGCAGATATGTATTTAGTGGTTAGCACTGTCGCCACACAGCAAGAAGGTTCTGGGTTCAAACCCAGTGGCCGACAGGGGCCTTTCTGTGCGGAGTTTGCATGTTCTCCTCGGGTGCTCCGGTTTCCCCAAAGACATGCAGGTTAGGCTAACTGGTGGCTCTGAATTGTCCGTAGGTGTGAATGTGAGTGTGGATGGTCGTTTGTCTCTGTGTCAGCCCTGCGATGACCTGGTGACTTGTCCAGGGTGTACCCCGGATATGCTCCAGCTTGCCATGCGCAGGATACGTGGTTACGGATAATGGATGGATGGCGATATGTATTTGCAGATTATTTACAGTCTTTCACCAAGCGAGGATGTTTTGCACCATGGGCACATGATGGATTCAGTCTTGACCCCTGACCCCCTGAAGTGAAGAAGTGTGTGCGGTACTGGGCTACAGAATGGGCAGTGATGATAATTCCAGCACGTCTCAACACTCCTGAAGACTTGCGCCAGCTGCAGCCGAGTGCTTCCCATCTCTCCACATCTGTCCACATCTGTCAACACAGCTCCAGCTGGAGTTTTCTGGGGCTTACGAGCTAAACAACAGCACTGTTATGCCTTCTTAATAAACATCACACACACACTCATGCATTCTTCTGATGCAATCCCATGCATGTGAGTGCGCCGGTACACACCCAACACCCACGATAATAGTTGGTCTGTCAATACAACTAGGTTAACATAGACGTCTGATCGTTGATGCTATCTCAGAGTGAGTACAAGACAAACCACTTCAGACATTGATGCAAAGAAAAAAAAAACAAACAAACACACCACAGTGACTCCCATGCGTAGACTATTGCTCAATACACACACTCAGATGAATACTGGGTAATGTTTATCAAGCTCCTGAGAGCAAGAGCGCTGAGTGCAGGATCATATTTTCGTCTCACAATGCTTCTCCCTACGATCATATATACTGAGGGAGTTGATCCTCGATAAGCACTCTTAATCAGAGAAATTTGATAAACGTGTGCCAAACCTTGGACTTACAAACCTGGTTCGCTCCTCTGGGAGTGCTGGTGGGAAGAGTAAAATAAAACAAAGCTGCCTTGAACATAATACTTATTGTACAATGAAATCAAGCAACATTCCTCACTGCATGTACTGTAACAATAGATCTTCCCTCTGATAGAATAATGATATACTTCAAAGTGGACTGAAGTCGTTGCATGGGAAGTGATGAGTCTTCGGATTTTTTTTTTTTAAGGATGCTGACCAAATGATTTATGGGTGTGAATCTCATCGACTCAGCTCCTTATGAGAACTCAATGCTGTTTTTCCTGCTCTGGAGGTCAACAGGGCAGGAAACTCAACACCACTCTCCCCAGCATTAGTCCATGCAATATTAAGGTCACGGCACCTGTAGAGGAGAGGCGCAAACATGATGGCTCATCCCAAAAAAGGAGCTCGGTTCAGTCATGGTCTGCCAGCCACTGAGCATGGGAGAATTCCTGTTGGAGAGATTCCAGTCCTCCCAGGTACTTCAAGCCAAGCATCCCACACCAAGGTGAAAAACAATAAGCATGCACAGCACAGCATAAGGAAGACGCTTCATGGTGTAACATGTTTTTTATGTTCCTCTCTGGGTGTTTTAACGTCATAGAACTATGAGCTGGAAAGGATTGATTCGCACGCAAAAAAAAAAAAAAAAAAGATGAGAAAATCTTTATAAAACCTGGTTTGTTACAATGTCTGGCACATAGCACAACCCCCATCGCAAACTCTACAAGTGGGGAGCAGCACAATTCCTTTGTAAAAAGCCCATACTGACACCACACTGCCAACAAGAACCCCCTCCACTCACACCCACACATCCAACTCCCCCTTTTCTCATCGAGGAACCAAAGTGGGGGTAGGGGGAGCATTTTGTGGGCCAAATAAAAGAGCTAAAGTAGTCAGAATCCCATTGTGTGAGTAAGGAAGGAGGGAGGGGGGCAGTGACCCAAACAGCCAGGCCCTTCTTTCAGGCCCGTTCTTATATGGACCAACAGACCTCAGCTGTAGCCTGGCAACAGTAACCCATGGCTGGGGAGAGACACGGAGGAGGGGGAGCTTTGGGACACAGGGTTCTATAAGGACATTTTCAGGACCAGATTTTCGCCCTTTCTACGCATGGTTGAATTAGACATCACGGTCAAAACCAGTAAAACTGAAACTGAGTTTCTTTTTTTTCCCCCCAAAGAAATTCCAAGGTTTGTCCATAACTGAGTTTAACAACAAGAACAACATGCTTATCGACTGATATTTCCACCAACAAACCATTCAAAGAGCATTCAGTGTTACTCCATCCTTGCATCCAAAACCAGTTTGTTCTCAAATCCGTGCTCCTCTTCTTGTTCCCTGAAGCTAGACTGCTTCACGGTTATCTCTGCTTTAAAGATTAGGCTCAGATTAGAAGGAAGTGGTTTAGTTATTTCACGTAATAATGATAATGATAATGATACGATAGTAAAACTGCAAAAAAAAAAAAACAAGCACTGAATGCACAACCAGAAAACAAGATTGTGTCCAGCTCCCTGTTCAAACTCATGCTGTCGTGTTTCGAGTTACATTATATTCGAGAGGCTAAAAGTAGCTCAGAATTTCTCCTATTGCTAACAAGGCAACCATAACCACATCGCATGCACCATGGAGTCGAGGTCTTCCAAAACATTTCTTCGATGTGTTTTGCCACAAAAACCCCACCCCACCACCCAAAATGGGCCAGATCCTTGGGAACTTTCAGTGATGGTCGGGCCTGACAATGATGCCACAAACCAGGGGGAAAGAGCTCTTTTAAAATGGTAGCTCTATAAAACCATTCAATGAATCATTTATTTCCAAACCACGTACATTACAACAAGGTTTTTTTTTTTTTTTTTGACCGTTTCACCATTTCACCTATTGTTTCCTGTTTTCACAATTGGACAAATAACAATGGAAAAAATTAGTGAAAAGAAATGTTGAAATGAAAATGACAGACAACTTTGTGCAAGAAATTCAAGAACTCTCTCTCTCTCTCTTTTTAAATACATCAGGATCCCATGCCTTTACGGGATAATGATGGGAAAATCCTACTAATGGATGCCTTTCGCACAACTTGCATTCATCTTTGCATGCAATAAAAATCCATGTTTTACTTGAACCACATTTAAAACACAGACCTTTATTATACACAGTCTGGAATTTGGGTATTAACCCCCATTTGGGGAGGTATGTTCACTCAAGTCAAGATCAAACCAACCAGTCCAACACTGCTGAAGTTTCTTCCCACGTATCCTTCAGCAAATCAAATTCCGTATCAGAGAAAATGGAAAATGACCCATAAGTATGAATTTCACCCAAACAAACAGCACCACATGGTAAAGCCTGACCACAATGCGCCAGTATGACCAGCTCTCACACCGAGTAGACCATGGACATGGACCTACTTTCCACTTGTCCCTGTGAGATATCATATAGGGTCTGTATGAGACCTGAATTAAGCGAGATGATGAGCCAGACAGGGGGTAAATGAAACAGAGGGGGTCAAGACAAGTCATCACTTCCTATTCCAGAGCCCTGCCTTCTTACAGCCTCTTCCATCGTTTGTTCCTCCATATGGTCTCGAAATGTGTCCAATCAGAAGGCAATTTACCAGTTTCTCCAACTTACATTGGATCACTTGATTCAATCTGTCCATCATTGGAATGCAGAATCATATTGGTGCAAGCCTACGTGGCTATGTCAAATTAGACTCATTAGAAAATATTGTTCAAAGCATTCCACTGGACAGTGCTCGAGACCGCCGGAGAGGAGGACTCTTATTAAACATTCCTCTCTAATCCATCCAAAGGAAATGAGGAAAAAGCTGCACGAAGCCAAAAGTGTCTTAATGAGTATGTAATAAAGATTCTATTGAAGCTATGTGTTTTGCTTTGCATGTAGCTAACGCTTAAAAACATAATAATCAAAAAATAATAGCAGCTATTGTGCATTAAAAACGAACAGAGATGTTTTGAGGCAACAAGCAGAGTCTGTCGAATGCCTCTGGCCACATCCATCTGTTCTCAAGACACAGAAATTCCACGGATCATCAAACCAATTTATAGACTCACTTTACTACTGAGGTCAGGGTACTACCATGAACAAACACACAGTATTCACTCGCAAACTGAGGAACACGGAGACAAGAGAAGAGAAGAACACTTGTCTCCGCCTTGTGGGTTTGCTGCCGACATTCTTTTATCTACAACCCAGAGTTCTTAGAGACGTAGCAAGTGAGTGACCAAGGCCATCATCCGTCTGGTAAGATGAGCTTCCACATCTCTTTACTGTGTGTGTGTGTGTGTGTGTGTGTGTGTGTGTGTAGAGGCACTCCACCTCCGGTCCTCCATGAGCCTGTCTGTCTCGGCATGGGGCAGCAGGCCACTCAAAGGCAGCACCTGGCCCTCCACTCTTCTTTTGTAAAAGGCTGACTTCAGTGGATTACCATCACAACATCCACCAGCTGTCCCCTGCATCCCGGCTCAACCCCCTAGACAACCCCCCCCATTTCTCCAGCTGGAGTCTCTCTGAATGACACCCTCACAATCTGCCCAATTATCTCGCTGCTTCAGCTGGGACTTTATCCCACAGTTGAGCACCGCTTGCTTGCAAGCACTCCACACAGGGGTGGGATGAGATCAGGGAGCCACTGAAACAGCCACTCCAGTGGGACTTCCTGACTCTTCACCGAGACTCACATTCCTAGACTCAGCACCAACAAGTGCGATGTCACTCTTTGTGATTCAGATCTTGGCAAAAGAGTGACTTGGAGCATGATGGACTGCCACAGACCAAGTTTGAAGACCTTAACCTATGCCAATGCTTCTGAACGCAATCCAAGTTCAACACTTCACTGTGGCATCAGATTTGACAAAATAAGACTGAACTGTTTGACGTGGTGATGGCCCATGAAGGACGTTAACCCCAAGAGTAACCCTCCACCCATGTGAATGTGGACTGCTGTAAGCAAGCACGCATGGGACCGAGTTACTCAGGGAGTATTTCTGTAATCTGTCAAGGACTACACCGGGCTTGTAGTACTCAAGTCCAGGACTTGAGTCTGACTTGTGCCCTAATTTTAAGGACTCGTGACTTGACTTGGACTTGAGCATTAACTGCATTCAAACTTCGATTTTTTCCTTTATTTTTTGTAACATGCCATAGTAATTTGACACAAGATATTTATGTGCCACCAGCCTTTTCCTAAATATTCCTGAAAGAAGACGTCTTTTTTTTTTTTTGGTGAATTTATTGTAGGCTATGGTATGGGACATGCGTCTTCACAATACTCAAAGCTATCAATGTGTTTTAGAGAGTGTGCGGGTGCGACAGCGGTGTCATTTGTGTCGGACTTGACTTGAATCAATAATGGACTCGACCCGAGGTTTCCTTTAATCACTCGGACTTGAACACTGGGGACTTGAGACTGGACTCGGACTCGAGGTTTCGTGACTCGACTACAACGCTGGACTACATTGGCCACTAGAACTCTCAGCGCAGTGCACCATGAAGCCAATAAATGAAAGAAGAGTGGTATTTTCATAAGTTGTAGGTCGCAGACAGGACAGGTTTGTATTTGGCGTCAAACCAATAAAGCAGTCAAGCACCATGATAACTAGGGCAGTCACAATAGCTGTCCTGGGGCAGGATTCGTATAATATTAGTTACCTGAGCCTCGATAGAAAGAAAGAACGTAAACAAGAAGCCTAACCACAATTAGCAATTCCGAGCAATCTGGCATCGCAATAGCAATTCGTTTAGCAAAATATCTACCAAGTCTGTTCTACTAGACGCCTGGATTTTATCCATCGTTTTTGCCTGTTTTTTCCAGCCCTCTCATTCGCCTTTTTCTTTTCTCGCATTCCCCCTCCTGCGGTGCCAGGTTACAGGTTGGTATCTAAAAGAATAAATGGTCCTTTTCTGCTGTTTTGGATCTCTGGTTACACCATGTTCCCTGGAGAAAGGTGCAGGAGGTGTGGTGGAACGAGCTTGATGGTTTGTGAGCCAGTTCGACCGCTCTCCTGAGTCAAGGCTCTCGGTATGGTCGTGTTACGGCTCTGTGGAGTATGACATTTACTGTCCCCTTTTCTATTGGAAGCTTTTCCTTGCGCTTCTCGGAGGGCGCAAAAAATACACGACAACCACTTTCAATTTGGAGTTTAATTACTTACACACCCTGTTATGACACACCAAGTATGCAGGAATCAGGTCAAAGGAGGGCAGGTTCATAAACTCAGTTAAATATTTACCGACACGTTTTAATCCCACTCAACCTGGAGTTGGATGTGTAATGATTAAAACACAGAGTCGGCGGTTCGTATTCTATTTAGGTGCTTTCTGGTTTAGTGTCTTAAAGCGGCCACGTCTTTTACACCCAAGGTTTTATGTTTTACTTTACTGGGGATCTGAGAACAGGAAAGGAAACTGCTCAGCCTTTTATCTAGCCGGCTTCCTTTGAGACGGACCGCTGGTAAGAATATAGATCTCATAGACCATGTGGTTTCTCTGCAGGTTGGGTTCTGTACCAGTGGCATTGAAAACCCAATGTTGGGTCTATGAGCAAAGCCCTTGAACCTTCACCGTCCAGCTCTGTGCTTGTTTTGGATTGGGCCTCACTTGGATAAAAGCATCTTGTCCAGATGATTAAATGCAATTATAGAAATACTCGTTCACCTGCCCCTTGGGTGTGAGTCTGCATAACATTACAGGGTTTGACCTGAACTGAGAGCTCATTCTTCATGAGCTGGTCAGTAACCAGGTAATAACAGTGCGCCTGAGGATACAACATTCACCAGGAACAAAAGACTGAACTTTGAAGGAAAGAAGAAAAAAAAAAAAAAGGAAAAAACACGCACGCACACACACACACACACGCAACATGCCTTGAGGGACAGAAAACAAAGCAATTGAGTTACTGGTAAAGATTAACACTAAACATTAGACGAGAAACGTTTTAAAGATGTGTAGCTCTTAAATAAGGTTATTTTTCGAAGTAGACGTCTCTTAGATGTGTGCAGAGTCGAAACTGAGCTCAATCAAAGCATGTGTGCTTTTTTTTCGGATATTAAAGGACATTCTTCTTCTTCTTCTTCTAGCGCAGCATATTTTGTTTAAAGTCAAGTCACAGAGACGCATTACAGAGTTACGAAAGTGACTATTAAAGAAAGCCACGAGGGCAAATCTTATTACGCTGAATAACCACATTATTCCATTTCATTTGTTTCCACGGCTTGTGGATTCTTCATACAGTGCAATATAAGTAAGTGTAGGGCCTTTGGTTTGAACAACAACGACTTAATTGCTACTGCCTGGTGTTACACTTAGCCACAGAGAAGATTTCCCACATTTTCATGAATGTTCAGGAAAAACTCTAATCATGAATGAAAGCTCGAGTGCACACACACACACACACACACACACACACGGCCACACAAAGGTTCAAATCAGGCACGAAGGCTAAAACAACAGCCCCAGGCATTCATGTGATAACAATCACTTTGTGATTTCTGTATGCATTAGCATACAGAGTGAAGACAAAGCTGTGGGAAACAGTGGAAACTGTGAATGACCCTGAAAGTCCAAAACGCTTTCAAGCGTCCGAGCTTGATTTTTCCAGCTCAATCCAGCCACTTGGATTGAGGATCTCGAATCTTGTGGACAGGTGCAAGCGGCCCACGGGTCATCTAGCAGACGTGAGAAGACTCGAGCAACATTGTTGGTCTTTGTGCCTGGCAACCCATTCATCCTCTCAGACCGAACACCTCAAAGCCACACAGCATGTTCGCTATAAAACAACAGAGGACGAGGGCCTGTGCCAAAAACAAACCGAAAACCAAAAACAAAATGTGAAAAAGAGCGATGATAACCGTTGCCTTGAGACTGGCGACGTTCCAGCCTTCTTTCCCACACAGCTGCGAGTCTATCCAGCAGCCTCACACACAATCTGACACTTACGACCAAGGCGAAATCACAACAGCAACATTCATTCTCCACAGCTAACCTGCACCCATGAAACGGCTAACGTCGTTAGCACCTACTCCTTTCCTTTTCAAAACATTCAGTTAGGCGAGGTGAAGAGGTTAGCGCCTGTGAACTGTGATGTGCTCAGGCTGTGTGTTCATTCTCCTGTTACTGAACAGCTGAAGGAGGTTCAAGTTTCAAAAGAGCTCACTGTTTATTTAATACGTAGCTTCGTAAAATTGGCCGGAAAACCAACAACAACAACAACAACGCTGCTTGTTTTTACACGTCAGCTTCAATCCTGAATCTTTCCAAATTCCAAAAGGGTTTCGACTTTAAACCTTTTCTTTCAGGGTTCTGCCACAGGGACAAACTGAATAACCATAAAACGCTTTTACAGTCGATATATACATCACTAGCGACATTTCGCTGACTAAATATTATGACGTTCCGCAATAACGATCGATGACTTACCATAACCTTGAAGAAAAAAAGTAAAAATGTTCTTCAGAACAGTGCCATACGAAAACCCTTCTTGTTTTCCGAAAGAACCATTTATTGAACGGTGACGCGATCCCTATAGGTTGGTGCTACAAAGTACATTTAAACCTTTATGATCTGAAATATTTGTAGCACCAAGAAAAAACGGTTGTTTGCGTGGAACATGTCTGTGAAGATTCTCAGTCGTCCAGGTCATAGGAAATTCTGGGTGGTAGAAGAGAGCAACTGGACTTGCTTGAAGATTCTTGAAGACGTTTCACCTCTCATC
>JANZLB010000008.1:9260736-9270995 GCA_026167865.1 Notarius quadriscutis
GGGGAGAGAGAGGAGACGGAGAGAGAGAGGGAGAGAGAGAGAGAGAGAGAGAAAGTTATATCGGATCAATATTAACTACGCAATGCTGAAAGAACAGCAGTGCTTGGACTCCTATAGAACCTTTAATTATTATTTTTGTTTTTCGATAATCATATTCCGTTTCTAAAGACATGACTGCTATTTTCCATGCTGTTAAAACTTTTTATTTCTTCATTAAATCCCAACTCTACATTTTTATTCCTATTTATTTTAAAGGAACACTGTGGAATGTTTTCTCGATTTTTAAGAACACGGCACGTTCCTCGCCTGAAGCTGCAGCTTATTCTGCATTATTACATCTTCCACAACCAAGAGTAAAAACTGTAAAAAATTAATAATAATTATTATTAAAAAATAGAACTGTGAATAGAAATGCACTGATCTCATTGCAGTCTCACTAAACAGTGAAAATTACAAAAAAAAAAACAGAACAAAACAAAACTGTGTGTGTGTACTCACGACGTGGTAAACACACGCTCCGCTCTGTATGAGGTACCTCGTCACCTCCACCTGATTGTTAATGATGGCCTCCAGTAGTGGGGTCCTCTGACTCTTATCCTGCGCGTCCACTTTAGCGCCTGCCTAAAAACACCACACACAGGGCATGGATTATTAACACAAATTACATATTCTCCTGTGCAAGTAGTAAAATTCCTAGAATTCCCCTGCAGGATTGCAGAAACTTTTGGAATTCCCATGCATGAGTGGTTAAACTGTCTAAAAGCCGATGAATGAGCCTAAAACCACCGCAGTCCCGGTGTACGAATGCAAAATCTTGTACAGTTTCCCTGTGTGTGCTGCCAAATTCCCAGAGTTCCCATGCAGGATTGTGTAAAGCTACAGATTTCCCATGCACAACTGGCTAAAACTCCCAGATTTCCCATTTATGGGTTGTTCAACTACCCAAATTCCTCTGAATGAGTGGCTGCATTCCCAGAATCCCCCTGCACGGGTGCCTAAACTGCAGGAATTCCTCCAAATTAGTGGTTTAACTCCCAGAATCCTCTTTGGTGACTGGATAAATTCCAATGATTTTCCCTGAGAGAGTGGAGAAACTCTCAGAATTCCATTGCGGTACCTGGATGAGCAGGTAACAGATCTCTAGCAGGCCACGCTGAGCAGCAGCATGAAGAGCAGAGCGTCGGTTCTGAGAGTCAGACTGGTACACTGGGTCTATACCTTCCACTGGGGGGAGGGGGAGACAGAGGAGGAAGAGGAGAGAGAGAGAGAAAAAGGGGGAGAGAGAGGAGAGAGAGAAAGGGAGGGGGAAAGAGAAAGACAGGCGGGGAAAGAAAGACAGACAGGGGGACAGAAAGAAAGAGAGAGACAGATGGGGAGAAAGAGAGAGACAGGGGAGAGAGATTGATGGGGGAGAGAGATTGATGGGGGAGAGAGAGAGAGAAAAGACCGGTAGCAAGAGAGTGAAAGAGAGACGAGAGCGAGAGACGGGGAGAGAAAGAGAGAGACAGGGGAGAGAAAGAGAGACAGGGGGAGGGAGACGGGGAGAGAGAGCGAGAAAGAGAGAGACGGGGAGAGAGAGCGAGAAAGAGAGAGACGGGGAGAGAGAGCGAGAAAGAGAGAGACGGGAAGAGACAGCGAGAAAGAGAGAGACGGGGAGAGACAGCGAGAAAGAGAGAGACGGAGAGAGAAAGAGACAGGGAGGGGAGGGGGGAGAGAGAAAAAAAATGGGAGAGAGAAAGACAGACGGGGAAGAGAGACAGGGGACAGAGAGAAAAAGAGACAGACAGGGGAGAGAGAGAGGGTGAGGGAGACAGAAGACAGGTAGAGAGTGAGAGAGAGACAGAGAAAGACAGGGAGAGACGGGGAGAGAGAGAGAGAGACGGAGGGAGAGAGAGAGGGGGAGGGAGAGAGAGCGGGAGAGACCAGATTAATTGGTTATAGTGCAAAGAGGAGAGCTGATTGGTGGAGCTGGTTTTAAATGGAGAGAGCTGATTGGACGGGTTGGCTGTACATACTGAGCATGAGCAGAACCCTGTGCACTTCGCCCTGTTTGGCGGCCGGATAGAGCTGTCGCGGGTGGAACCGCAGCTTCTTCTTCCTGATCAACCAGAACACAGAATGAATACAAAAACACCTTCTACAAACATTCCTGTGCGTGAGAGACGACATTACCTCTCAGTCTCCTGACTGAGAATGGCTCTCTGCAGCGCCGCCCTGCTGTCTCCAGCAGGAAGTGCACCAGGACACACCGGCTTTCCATTGGGGAGGACGAGGGAGGGGCCAACACTATCTACACCCCCCTCACCCAGAGAAACCACATCCTCGACTCCACCCACTCCTGAAGCTGTAGCAGCATTAGGGGATGTGGACTGAGGCCCCACCCCTTTCCTGAACTCACCACGCCAGTGCATCCTGGCACTGATGGTGGAGGTGGAGGAGGAGAAGGGGTAAGGGGGAGTCAGAAAGAAAACAACAAATAATAAACAAAGAGAGCGAAAGAGATGTTTATTGATGTATAAAACATGAATAAACATGAGGAACAATATGCTAAGTGTGTTTAACAGTCACACCTCCCGATCTTATCGTCTAACCTGATTGGCTCCCCGGTCCTCCTCTCGCTGCTAAGAACCGTGTTTGCGGCTGCCAGTGCAGAAGGGAGAAGCAGAGTGGTGGAGGAGGCAGTTGCCGTGACAACAGCTGCCCCTGAAGATGATGACGGAGGTATGATGACCTCCTGTGCCTCAGAGGCATCCTCGCCACAATGGGGGCAGAAAAGCAGGCCAACGCCCACCGAGCTGCCTCGGCTCCGCCCACCCCCCAGCACTGACACACAGCCACGGTGGAACCGATGAGCGATACGGACATCTGGACAACACTCTAGGAAGGTCCCCTAGAACATTATCCACAGTGTTAAGACACAGGTCTGTTATTTACAGTGTGTGTGTGTGTGTGTGTGTGTGTGTGTCTGTCTGTCTGTCTGTGGGTCTTACAGACAGGCAGAAGTAGCCACAGCCCGGGCAGCAGTGATGTTTCACCATGTGAGAGCGATGAGTCTCACACAGCACCATGAGAGAGACTCGGCTGGACGGGCGCATCGTCTCCCCCTTTATGATGGAGTTGGTACAGCCCACAAGCTGAGAGACACACAGGGAGTGGAGACAGGTGGGGTAACAGAACCCACATTAACGGCACCATGTATGAATTACAGAACCCACATTTCTCTCTCTCTCACCTGCCCATTGACGCTCTCAATGGCCATGCAGGTTGGTTGTGTGCTCGTTGCCAGTTTGTGCACACGTGGAGCCTCCATTCTACAGCTACACAACGGCAACTCCTCCATCCGCTCCATCTCTCGATCATCTACACACAGAGAGATGGGCGGAGGCGGATAGAGAGTAGAAAGAGACAGACAGACAAAAAGTGACAAAGAGAGAGACAGAAGGAAATTGTCAAACAGTTTATAACTGTCACCTTTTCAAACTTGTATTTGCATGCAGATTAGGCCACGCCTCCTTTACAACTAAGCTGTCTCACTGAAGGGTCCTCGGTCAGGTGGCACCTACCTGTGTGAGGAGACAGTGTGAGACTGTCTGCAGCAGAGATGTCCAGAGACCCCAGAGGAACTTCAGTGTACTCAGTGGAGCCTCCTAATGGAGGGGCTGCAACACACACACACAGTCTGTTGTTGCAACTGATCAGTCAATGAGTACTTGCCTCAGTCTGCTGCTGTCCCGTTGTCTCTGTCTGTTTATCGGTCTGTCTCTCCCTCACTGTACATCTCTGTCCCCATGTCTGTTTACACATTCCTCGATCAATCTGTCATTCAGTCCATCCCTTCTTCAGTCTTTCTGTCTCTCCGTCCATGTCTGTCCACAGTGTCTGTCCTATTATCTTTCTCCCTTCATCCCTTTATATCTCCCCCTCCATCTGCCTTTCCCATCATCAGTCTGTCTCTCCTATTATCTCTCTGTTCCTCTGTCCATCTCTCTGTCTAGCCCACTGTCTGGTTTTCAGATTGTCTGCCCCCCCGTCCATCCACCTGCTCCTCTCCCTATCCATCCCCCTGCCACTCTGTCCATCTCCCTGCCCATCTCCCTGTCCAACCCCCTGCTCCCCGTCCATCTCCCTGCTGCCCCGTCCATCCCCCTGCCCCCCAGCCACTCTGTCCATCCCCCTGCCCCCCAGCCACTCTGTCCATCTCCCTGTCCATCCCCCCATCCATCTCCCTGCCACTCTGTCCATCCACCTGCCCCCTGCCACTCTGTCCATCTCCCTGCTCCCCAGTCCATCCGCCTGCCCCCCAGCCACTTTGTCCATCTCCCCTTCCATCCCCCTGCCCATCTCCCTGCCACTCTTTCCATCCCCCTGTCCATCCCCCAGCCACTCTGTTCATCTCCCTGCCCCCCACCCATCCCCCTGTCCATCCCCCAGCCACTCTGTTCATCTCCCTGTCCATCCCCGTCCATCTCCCTGTCCATCCCCCTGCCCCGTCCATCTCCCTGTCCATCCTCCTGCCCCCGTCCATCTCCCTGTCCATCCCCCTGCCCCCCGTCCATCTCCCTGCCCATCCCCCTGCCCCCCGTCCATCTCCCTGCCCATCCTCCTGCCCATCTCCCTGCCCCTGTCCATCTCCCTGCCCCCTGTCACTCTGTCCATCTCCCTGTTCATCCCCTGCCCTCCCGTCCATCCCCCTGCCCATCTCCCTGTACATCCCACTGTCTAATTTTCAGATTGTCTGCCCCCCCTCCCCGTCCATCTCCCTGCCCCCCTGTCCATCTCCCTGTTCAGCCCATTGTCTGGTTTTCAGATTGTCTGCCCCCTGTCCATCTCCCTGCCCCCCTGTCCATCCCCCCTCTCTAGCCCACTGTCTGGTTTTCAGATTGTCTGCCACTCTGACCATCTCCCTGCCACCCTGTACATCTCCCTGTCCAGCACACTGTCTGGTTTTCAGATTTTCTGCCCCAGTGTCCATCTCCCTGGCCCCCTGTCCATCCCTCTGTCCAGCTCCCTGTCTGGTTTTCAGATTGTCTGCCCCCCCATCCATCTCCCTGCCCCCCTGTCCATCTCTCTGTCCAGACCATTGTCTGGGTTTCAGATTATGTATCTGTCTGTCCCTCTATTCATATATCTGTCTGTCCCTCTATTCATATATCTGTCTGTCCCACTACCTGTCTGTATGTCTGTCTGACTCACCCAACCAAATCTGTTACCATGTTGATGAGATGAGATGCAAAACACACACACACACACACACACCTCTGTCTGTTTCTGCAGCTGGCAATGAGCCTCTCTTCCTGTCCTTTTTTTGCTGTTTCCATGGTGATTCTTGCTCTCCTTTCTTTTTTTGCCCTCCTCTTGGCTGATCGGATGAAGACCCCTACAGATGCAACACACACACACGTCAGTGACAACACAAGAGCCCCTCAGAGTTACGCAGCAGAAGGAACCAGTCTTCGCCGGGATTGGCTAGAGCCACTCACATGATCAGATATTCTCTCCGCCTCATCCTCCATTCGCACATCCTCTCCCTCCATCATCCCATCTTCAGACTGATAAACACAAGAGCACAGATACACAGAACTCAGAAATCCCACCTCACTGAGTCATCAGAGAGAGAGAGCGAGAGAGAGAGAACACATGAGACAGAGAGTGAGTCAGAGAGAGAGAGAGAGAGCACGCGTGAGACAGACAGTGAGTCAGAGAGAGAGCACAAGACAGAAAGTGAGTCAGAGAGTGGAAGACAAAGTGAGTCAGAGAGAAAGAGAGTGCAAGACAGAGAGTGAGTCAGAGAGAGCAAGCGCAAGACAGAGCGTGAGAGAGAGGGTCAGAGTTGTAGAGTCAGAGTCAGACAGTGAGTCACAGAGTAAGATACCCCATTCGCAGTCACAGTGAAAAACGTTATTTTCCGTGATCTTTTGTCCCGGCTCCTGCGGGAAACAGAGCTATCAGGTTTGTAAGTTGTGACGGTGATGATGCTGCTGGCGATGATGTAAATGATGATGTAATGACTGCCTCAAAGTAATGCAAACGGTGGCAACTTAAAACAACAAATGAACATCATCAGGTACAGTGAGAGCACCGTATCCATGGAGACACAGTTCAACGTCCAACACAGAGTTGAACCTGTGGATCAGAGCAACGCGTTTATACAACTGGGTTCTTATGGACAGACTCACAATAACATTTCAATTATAAATTACAAAACAGGATGTAGCAGCGGGGGCGTGGCCGAGCATCAGTCTGTGAATGGAGGGCGGAGTCAGGGAAGGTGAGTGGTCGTGTCACTACACCTGTTGTCAATTAGCGTGTGTTTGTGTGTCTCCTACAGTGACCACGCCCTCTAAAAGGAGAGTGAGAAGGGGAGGTTGGCGCCAAGGGCTTGTTAGTAACCTGTGTATGTGTGTGAGAGAAAGAGTGTGAGTTGTGTGCTGAAAAGCAAAAATAAAGGAAGTAATTAAGACACAAACAACTGCCTGCCATGCTTCTGTGCTCCACCCACATCAGGGTCTTGCTGCAAGAATGTTCCCCAGGTTGGTATGTATAAAATTTGTTAAGACAGTGGCACCACCTGTCATATTTAACATTTTATGGGCGTTTGAAATTTTGGGTGACTCGTCACACCAAACACTACTGTACGTAAACTGCTGGGACGTTTTCACTGAATCTCACCCAGAAGACTCTAAAGACATATTCCGACAAGACTTGTTCACCAGGTGGCGCCACCTGCCATGGATGCGTCTACACAGGGGTCATATGCCATTTCACAAAATTAGCTCCTCCTCCCACGCTCACTCACTCACTAGTCCGCTTGCTCCTGCAGGAGCATGGCGCCTCGGCACAAGGTTCTCCAGTCTGTCCTGTTCTGGGCCGCCTCCCAGGCTGATGTTAGATCGAGACTCAGGTCAGCAGACAGCTGGTATGTCCACTTACTCCAGGGTCTGCCATTCAGGGGCTGGTTCTAGAAGTAGTCTGGCTGATTCCAGTGGTGGTGACAGTCTGGCTAGATGACCAAATATGTGGAGACGGGCTGCCAGAACCCAGGGATTGAGTCAGAGTGCTTATATCCTAGCAGTATTCCCCAGGCAACGGCTTCAGCAATGACCCTGGGTTGCGATACCATTGGGAGCATGGCAGCAAACCATCAGGCCTAGTCCTGCTAGGTTCCCCCTGCTCCTGGCAAGTTCAACCATGGTGGGACAGATCCCAGGGGAGCTACTGCTGGCTAATAGCACCTGCACTAATAGCTACTGCTGGCTAATAGCGACCCGCCACTTAAAAAAACACTGTGATGAAACCTCCTCCCATAGGATTGATCGAATTTGAAACTCACACACAACAACAGTGGCCAGTATGAGCTACAGCCTCATTGAGGCTATTTTTACTACACTGGATACATTGATGAGGTGTTTCCATCAAAAATGTCATTAGACACAGAACAAGGCTCATAACATCCCCTTTGTGAAAAAATAACTGACAAACATCTGACACTTATTATGTGATTACATGAGAAAAAAAATCACATGAAGGTTCTTTTCAACAAGTGACGTCAAGAGACACGACATCAAATGTGAACAATACGTGATTACATGTTTAAAAGAAACAATCAGGTGAGAAAATTATTGAAAATTAATTCATTTTGTAAAAATTATATATGAAAACACATTAAATGTTGATGGTGTGAAAAATCATGCGTGTGTGCATATTAAAACCTAATTGGCTCTACTATTTATGATGTCATAGCTCTTTTACAAGAGCATCTCCAATAAGTTTTTTTTTAACATGATGTAGTATATGTTTTACAAACCTGGAGATTTCGTGTCAGGGAAACTGATGAACGGCATTTCCGTAGGGAGATCTGTTGCTGTCATGAGGAGCCCATGAATCTCCTGCAGTGTTTGTTTCTGTTCCAGAGGGGCACTTTGGTCTCTCTGAATGTTCCTGACTTCATGTTTAGGCTCAGAGATCTCCTTCTGTACGATGCTGGACTGATCAACCACCGATGATTCGTCTTCCTGAAAGAATCAAATAATCTGTCTGACTCTAGTGTTATATGATATGCCATTATACATACAGGACATGTTTTCGATGGAATAAAAACGTGTTCTATTCCCTTCTAGCGGGTTTCATGCATTTTGTTTGATAGCATGCAATATTGTTAGCATATCGCTTATCCTACGTGTATTATGTCACTCTACCCAATGGAGAATGAGCGTTGAATATAATTTACGATATTGCATGGTTGTCAAGACAACATGACGTCACACATCGGAGACATAAAGCTTCCGTGCTAGTGAGCAACTGTGACAATTTGTAAACAAACATGGCTGCCGGGTTTGCTACGTTAAATATGGAAGATTTTGAGAGAATTTTGAAAGAGAAAGACGCATTGAACACCTGAAAGGTTCAACAAATTCAATATCATGCTAGCTGAATGGAATATATCTGATATACCACTCAACATCAGCCAATATTATTTAAATGTACATATCAGGCTGATTATTACTGTATAATACACTCATCTCACCTGCTGTGGTTTGGTGACGACGCTGATCTGACACCTTTTTTCCAAATGCATCATTAGTTGACTCTGGTTGTTCACCAAAGACGTGAGTGTCTCGTATTTCCTCTCCAGTTCTCTGTAACTGTTGGATATCTGCAGCACCTGAAGCCAAATAGATCAGAAATTAGGGCAACACAAAAAACATTGAAAGTGAATTTCGAAAAATTGTTCTAAACGTCCTAATAGAGGTTTGTTATCTAGGGAATGACGGCTAGTAGTGATCCGTGATGACTGATCTTGATGTTAGGTGTGAGGATTAAAATGCAATAGTGAAGCTCCATACTTAAGAGAATATGGTAATGTATCCACCTGATTTTTAATGGCTTTTGCATCTGTACATAAGAACAACGTACGTGTACCACCACAGGGAACCCAATCGTTAGTGCAAAGCAATGTATCTCATAAACACTTGACCACCAAACAACGAAATTTGTATCTTTATTTCCATAAGATTGATGGGTTTTTATCCAGCACTTATTAGTCTTCATCTATTTCATAGATGAAGACTATTGTTTTTGATGATATTTTTTTTTCTTCCAAACGTTGTTTGCTTTCGGACAAAATTTTAACCGCTGGTAGCCACGGACAACAGAAGCTCACTGACCCAAGATGAGTGACCTTGACCTATTTTTCAAGGTCACAGAGCATATTTTATGTGGTTTTTGTTGAAAATGTCATTTAATTTATTACAGTATCTCCAAAAGATATAAGGAGTTCCACCTAGATTTTATATAAACAAATGATGTGCTCATTTCCTATGCAAAAAGCTTTGATGCCAGTCAAACAGAAAATCATGCGTTCTGGACTGCGGTCGAAAACAGTTTGTTTCCTAAACAGCCAAAACCACAACATGTTAAAAAAACATGGCACGAGGCGATTATCGCTCGGTGCGAGGCAAATGGCGCAAGGCAACTGTTGCTCAGTGCAAGGCAAACGGCACGAGGCTGTTAACCTTAACATTGTCAGTTTACGTTTAAAATAGCTGAAGACTCGAAATTGTCAGTGAAATGGTCTAGTTTCTAATTTGCTTTTAAAAATAACGTGGGATTATTTACTGGCACATTTTACAGAAAATATTTGTGACCGTTTCATATAAAACTAGTTAAAACAGTTTTATTAGTTCACTAGCTTGTTGGACAATTGGCAGTTGTCACCAGACAACAGTTTGACATCAAGTTTGAAATATCAAGATTGCAGCTCGAACCCTCAGAGCTCATATGTTGCATTTGGTTGAGGAGTCCGTTTTCCAGTAGGTTATTTTTTCCCTGAAGGTTTTTGTCGTACTGTTTTTTTTTTCATAGCAGGCAACATATCTTTACATTGTATTCTTTTCTTTTTACCTGAACGATTTCTTACTCTGCTCTGCACACTTGTGTAAATATAATTATTGGATAGTTCAGTAGCAATTATGAGCATCTTTATTTAGTGTTAGAGAATCTAAACCTATCACAGATTGATATCGATTAGTTCTTATGTCCAATAATATGAGATCATAACTATATAGTAATGATGCAAAGTGAAAGCGCTGGTTCACTGCTGTCCACCAGGCACCCAGCAGAGTCACGCCAAAATAAATGCCGTGGTGTTGTTTCTGGCGCATGGCATGCGGCATCAAAGAAAGGAATACAGTGGTATGCAAAGGTTTGGGCACCCCTGGTCAAAATTGCTGTTACTGTGAACAGTTAAGCAAGTTGAAGAT
>JANZLB010000008.1:9362194-9373766 GCA_026167865.1 Notarius quadriscutis
CCATTTCGCTTCTAGGAGCGCCAGCAAAATTATACAATAGAAACAATCCAGACTGGGCACCCACTCAGAAAATGGGCCATGTTTCATCCAAGGTCGGATTTGATTCTTCGGCCGCCAAACCAGATAGAACGTGATATCTGGGTACTCGATGGTCGCTAGAAGTGTCTTATCTTCAGAAAAGTCTGACTTTTTTTAAATAATATGGGTCAAAACCACACATATTTATCTTCTCTTTGTATCGAATCTTTGCTTGACTGTTCAAATCATGGTAATACTGAGAAAGTTCAGCATTGTTTACAGACACGCTTTCAGCAGCTGCTGTCCTAGTTGCTTTGTATATCCACCATCATGGCGGATGATTATGACATAGCACATTTTGATCACGTGGTTGCAAGTCATCTATAGACCCTTTGCACATGACGTCACACATCACACGATAATTTTACCTGGGGGACAGACAGACACCATCTTTTGTGTCACCAAGGCTTAATCGGTCTTTGATATGGTTAATTTTGGGGCTGTTTTTGGTTGTTCAAATCGAAAAATAGGTAAAAAGGTATTACCGTCTCCCCGCTATCAAGAAAAATGTTAACAAAGAAAAGCAAATTCTTCAAGAACAATAAAGAAATGAGTGTTAAAAGAGAATACGACAAGAAGAGCTAAGCCTGAAAACAAGACGAGAGGAGCTAAGCCTGAAGCCTGAAAAGACACACAGACTGAACTTTACAACAGCTGCAGACATGTGAAATGGAAATAAATCGACTAAGACAGGAAAAACTATTTTGGATAAAATTGTTATCGTCCATTACACGCTTATCAACCTGTGTGACTCAGTTGTGCCTTTTGAATAGAGAGTAAATGAAGAGGGAACTGAACATTAACCGTTTATTGAAATTATTATTGTAAGGGTGATTATAGTTACTGTATGACTACAGCTACAACTGGAATGTGCTGATTCTTTTAGCATTTGTAATTATTGTACCATCCACTATTAGATAAAATTTAAATAAATTCTTACAACATTGTTTGAAAGTCTAGAGCAAGATATTTTGTTATTTTACAAATAATAACACTGCAGATATTGATTTAACAATAATAAGTATCACTGTATAAATGATAGACTGTAAATAGCTCTGTAACTACATGTCCTTGGGGTTGTTGAGACATGGAGGGCCAGGAATACCATCTCGCCCACAGTTCAGGTAGGAGTCCTTTAAGGGTACCGTATCGGGCCGTCGGGTGCTCCGTAGTGGGACCAACACTTGACGCCACTGGTAACCATGTAATCCAGTGCTGCCCATTCATGATTGGGTTGTCGGTGACTAAACCAACAACTGCCATTGGCCTGGCCTTTGGGGAGGGTGGTTGGGCACCCTGCAGAATGAAAAACAATATCTGTCAAAGCACTGTCACAGGCTGAAAGTGTCCCAATACACCTCTCACCCTCCGGAGGGTCCCCACATGGAAGGTGCAACCCTGGCTTCCCGCCGTTGTGTCAGTTCTGTCCCATGGAACCATGGGATCTTGGGCCAAGTTGGGGCCTGGAAGTCACAGCCGAGCCCTTCCTTCACGCGAGCGGTAGTCCTCCTCTTTGAGGGTAAATGCTTTGGCTTTTGCAGCACTCTGTTCCCAAAAGCTGATGGGAAAAATTCTTGACACAAAGAAGGTTTTCTTGCTTTTGTAGTGTTTAAAAACTTCTTCTGTGTCAGGACTCTTCAGGAAAAAGAAGGTATAGTCCAACATGTAGCTAATGCTAGGCCGCAAATCTGCACTGTCACTCCAGTTATTTTGAGGAATTTTGTATGGATCATAACTGTTAATAAACTCTAATTTACACACACTATATTTAAGATAGATAGATAGATAGATAGATAGATAGATAGATAGATAGATAGATAGATAGATAGATAGATCCTTCATTTGTTTCTAAGATTATCCAAGTAATTCAATAGTAAAGCTTTCTTAGTTGTAGTTTTCTTCAGACAACAGCAACACACATTGGACATCAGTATGTAAACAAAGTTCGCTTGTCCCCGAGGCCTAGGGTAGCGACGATTGCTAATGTAAATGTAACGTCAGTGCAAGGGGTCTATTGGCTCCTGTTGCTGTGAATGACATTTAATATCCGTCCCATCCTGACAGCACAGCCGCTTTTGCTCTCTTTGTGCTTAGTGATGGATGGCTGTGGCATTGTCAGGATTTGAACTTGTAATCTCGTGATGTTGTAGAAATCTTGAAAGTTTGTGAACGAACGCTTTATAATTTTCTGTATTTCTATATAAATATGACTGTAATATGATCTCTGGGCTCGTTTGGTTTTCCTGTTTTGTGTTGGCTCCTCCCACGTGCTCACCTGAGGCCTGTCTCACCTAAATCATCCTCTATATAGGATCAGTTTTGCAGATACCAGACAGAGAGAGGAAGGAACTGGTGGAAGCTGTCCTATTTGGGCCTTCTTGGTTGGGGGATTTGCATTATTTTGTTTGCCTTTAACTCTTTCTTCAGTTTAAGTTTTATGTTTATTCCAATCAATCATTGAGTTTTCTAATTTAAAGATGTGTGTACTCCTCTTTTGTTATGGTCTTCAGCTGTAACAATGACCTAAATCACCATCTGTCAGTAAACTCACTGAGAAGGAACAAACTACATGGACATGGACACTCTGAACTACAGTTCCCAAGACACACAGCACCCTCTGTCTCCAGCCTACTGAAACTCAGCTGTCTCTCATTTCCTTAATCACCTTTCCCTCTATTTAAGCTCCCTTAACAAACACTCCAGTGTGAAGTATTGTTCTGCCTGCTCAGTACATACCAAGCCTTGTTTCTTCTGACTTCTTCTTGTATTTCTGACCCTTTCGCTTTATCGCTCACGTTTTCACTCTTTGCCTTATCTTCCCTGTGTTGTTCACTGATTGCCTGACCCTTGCTTGTTTACTGACTCTGATTCTAGTCTCTCATCTTGGCTTTGTTGTCAGTCTGCACCCTGCTCTCCTCTGCGCATACATCTGTAAGTGCCTGCATTCTAACAGGATACTTCGCTGAACATGGATGTAGCGGAGGATACTAAGCAGACTGCTCTGAACGTGCAGGAGCGTTTGCTTGGAGAACATCAACAGATGCTCACTGACCTCAACACTCAGATGACACAACTCACAACTGTGATGTCGCAGGCCCTTCTAGCATGCCACAAGTTGCCTCCTAGCCCTGTGCTACAACTCCCCACGCTGGAGAAGTTCACCGGAGGTGCCATTGCATGTAAAGGTTTTTTTTACTTCAGTGTTCTATGTATTTCACCACCATGCCAAATCTATCTGATGAGCACAAAATCACTAAGTTTCTATCTTTTCTCACTGGTAAAGTGCTCCGCTGGGCAACTGCCATTTGGAACAAGGGTGGTGAGCAAACTAAGTCATATGAGCAGTTCCTCTCCCTATTCAAGAGAGTTTTTGACCATGAACCAGAGGGGATTGAGGTTGGGGAAAGTCTACTCACCAGCTCTCAAGGATCTCAAAGTGTTGCTGAATATGCCCTGGACTTCAGGACTCTAGTGGCTGCCAGTGGATGGAACGATCCAGCCCTTAAAGCAGTTTTTCACCAAGGTCTGTACCCTGGGATCATCAGTGAACTGGCCTGTAGAGATAAGAACCTCGCTCTGGACTCCCTCATTGACTTAGCTATTTATCTCGACCAACTGTTAAAGCACCAACCCTCTATCCACAAAAGTACCAGGTTTATTCAGCCATCTGAGGACAGCTCACCCATGGAGGTTTCATGCACTAGGTTAACCCGTGCTGAGCATGCTAGACAACAGAAGAAGGGTTTATGCTTCTACTGCGGGAGCTCTGAACATAACATCCGGCACTGTCCGGTCTGACCAGCCCATACGGCCCCAGTAGAAACATCAGCAAGATCTATGAGCCCGGTGAGAGAATACAACTCAAAATCCTTCAGGATTCCAGTTTTATTAAAGGTTGCATCCTCTACATACGTCCTTTCAGCTTTTGTTGATTCAGCGGCAGAGGGGAACTTTATCAGCAGAACCATCATACAGAAGATCAACCTGCCTACTACCCCTCTCCACAGTGCACTCAGCATTAGGACCATTGATGGAGGACCCATAGGCAACAGGCTCGTCACCACACACATCCATCCAGTTCATATTCAAACATTGCACAAAGAATTCATTTCACTGTACACAACCATAACCACAACCGTGGATCATGATATTATCCTTGGATATCTCTGGCTACAGCTGCACAACCCTCTGATCTCATGGCAAAGTAAGGAAATTCTTCAGTGGTCACCCATGTGCTTCCAGAGCTGTCTCTCTCATCCTATCTTCCACCACAATGGAATGTCCTCAACCAGACTCCATGGACAACATTCCTTGACTGTTATCAGGACCTTTTTTGAGGTCTTCAGTAAGGGGAAGGCCTGCGGGCTACCACCACACTGGCCATATGGCTGTGCAATTGACCTACTTCCAGGTATGCCACTTCCACGTGGTCATATTTATCCTCTATCCCAAACAGAACACATTGCCATGGAGGAGTACATTCAGGAGGCCCTCAAACAGGGGTATATCCACCCTTCCAAGTCTCCTGCCTCTGCTGGTTTCTTTTTTGTGGAGAAATGAGGAGGTGGACTAAGGCGATTATAGGGGTCTAAACCAGGTCACCGTAAAATACCCTTATCCTCTTCCCCTGGTTCTAGTGTCTCTGGAGCAACTCAGATCTGCAAGGATCTTTTCTAAGCTTGACCTGCACAGCGCATATAATCTGATCAGGATAAAGAAGGGCGATGAGTGGAAAACAGCCTTCAGCACTACCGCTGGACACTTCAAGTACAGAGTAATGCCTTATGGCCTTTCTTCGGTGCCCAGTGTGTTCCAGTGCCTCATCAATGATATGCTACGGGACATGCTGGGTAAGTATGCCATCACTTACATTGATGATATCCTGATATACTCCTCAGATGTCCAAAGTCACCAGGAACACATCAGAGCAGTTCTCAAGCATCTACTGGAGAACAATCTCTACGTAAAGGCTGAAAAATGTGAGTTTCATCAAAGTAAAATCTCCTTCCTTGGCTATATCATCAGCATAGAAGGAGTAAGCATGGACTCATTTAAGGTATCAGCTGTCACGTCCTGGCCGACACCCAAATCCATAAAGGACCTTCAGTGGTTCTTGGTCTTTGCGAACTTCTACCACCAGTTCACTCAAGGTTTCAGTACTCTGGCAGCTCCCTTAACAGCATTGCTGAAAAAGGGTCCCAAGCACCTACAGTGGAACCCAGTGGCAGAAGAAGCTTTTAGTCAGCTCAAGCTTGCCTTTACTTCAGCCCCCATACTCCAGCATCCTGACTCTACTAAGCCATTCATCATAGAAGTTGATGTGTCTGATTACTGGAGTAGTGACCATCCTCTCCCAACGCTTCAGGGAGAAACAAAAACTACACCCAGTAGCTTTCTTTTCAAAAAAACTGACTTAGGCAGAAAGGAATTATGACATGGGGAACAGAGAACTGCTCACCATAAAACTAGCCCTCGATGAGTGGCGGCATTGGTTAGAGGGAGCTACTCACCCCTTCATAATCCTCACGGATCACAAGAACCTAGAATATCTCAGGAAAGCCAAAAGGTTAAATCCACATCAGGCCAGGTGGGCATTATTCTTCACCCGATTTGACTTCATGATTTCATTCTGTCCAGATTCCAAAAATACCAAAGCAGATGCTCTATCCAGGGCTTTCGGTCCATCCCACCAAGACTCAGTTTCTCATCCCATCTTCCCACCACAGTGTTTCGTACAATCCATCACCTGGAAACTGGACAAGGAAATAAGCAAGTCTCAGCCTCAAACCCATCCCATTCATCTCCCACCTGGGCTTCTCCACATACCCAAACATCTTTGCAGCAGTCTCATCACCTGGGTGCATGCATCTCCTGCCACTGGACATCCGGGCAGTCAACGCATGCACCAAATGTTAAGGAACAAGTACTGGTGGAAGAACATGCTCACAGAAATCAACCAGTTCATCGCTTCATGTTCCAAATGTGCTCAAGCAAAGGTTCCGAGACACACACCCCGCTGGCAAATTATGCCCTCTACCGATTCCTCAAAGACCCTAGTCATGCCTAGCAATTGACTTTATCATAGATCTCCCTCTATCTCAAGGCAACACCACTATAATGGTGACCATCAACCGATTTTCAAAAGCATTGAAACTCATCCCGTTGCCAGGCATCCCCACAGCCTCTCAGACCGCAGAGCTTTTATTTCAACAAGTCTTCAGGTACTATGGCATCCCTGAGGATATAGTCAGTGACCAGGGACCCCAATTCATTTCATGTTTTTGGACAAGCTTCATGGAGTGGTTGGAAGTATCTGTAAGTCTCACGTCTAGATATCACCCCCAATCAAATGGCCAAGTAGAGACAGCAAATCAGGAGATCGGTTGTTTCTTGAGGATCTACTGCATGCATAACCAGGGGGACTGGGCGCACTTCCTTCCTTGGGCTGAGTATGCACAGAACTCACTTAAACACTCAGTTACCCAGTTAACACCATTTCAGTGCATAATCGGCTACCAACCACCCTTGTTTTCCTGGGACAACACACCCAGCCAGGTACAAGCCATCGATGACTGGTTCACACGCAGTCAAACCATCTGGGAGGAGGTCCATCAGTGTCTAGAATCAGTCTGTGCCAAGTACAAAGAATATGCAGATAAGCATAGAGGAGAGACTCCAAACTTTTCCCCTGGTGACAGAGTATGGGAGGAAGAATCTGAGAGAATCCAACACCTGTAGAAAACTCCAGCCACACTACATTGGGCCATTTAAGGTTTTGCACCACATTAATGAAGTATCATACTGTCTTGAACTTCCCCCTCACAACCGAGTATCTCCTACCTTCCATGTATTACACCTGAAACCTGCTATCCCGGGGCCCCTTGCCAGCAACACACCAGTCCAGGAGCACCCTACACTCAATCTAGAGGGAGATCCCATCTACCAGGTAAATAAGATCCTCGACTCAAAATGAAGAGGAGGCCAAGTCAAGTACCTGGTAGATTGGGAAGGATATGGACCCAAGGAACAAAGTTGGGTCAGGGCCAGGGACATTCTTGACCCACTTCTGAAACAAGAGTTTCATGCCCAATATCCCAACAAACCAGCACCCAGAGGTAGGGGTTGTCCAAAAAAGAATGTAGCTCCCGGAGGTAGCTCCTCGGGGGGGTTCTGTCAGTAAACCCACTGAAAAAGAACAAACTACAAAGATGGACACTCTGAACTACAGTTCCCAAGACTCACAGCACCCTCTGTCTCCAGCCGACTGAAACTCAGCTGTCTCTCATTTCTTTAATCACCTGTCCCTCTATTTAAGCTCCTCAAATAAACATTCCAGTGTGAAGTATCATTCTGCCTGCTCAGTACATACCAAGCCTTGTTTCTTCTGACTGCTTCTTGTATTTCTGACCCTTTCGCTTTTCCTCTAATGTTTTCGCTCTTTGCCTGATCTTCCCTGTGTTGTTCGGCGATCGCCCAACCTTTGCTTGTTTACCGACTCTGATTCTAGTCTCTCGTCTTGGCTTTGATTGTCAGTCTGCACCCCGCTCTCCTCTGCACTTACATCTGTAAGTGCCTGCATTCTAACGTGTGTGTGTGTGTGTACACACAAACATAGAGTACCAGTCAAAAGTTTGTACACCCCTTCTAATTCACTGTTTTTCTTTATTTTTATGAATTAAAAGTCACTTCATGTCTTAAAGTAGTGATGGATGTCATTTCTCTTTACTTAGTTGTTTGGTTCTTGACATAATATGGATTACTACAGTATAGAGCTATTTACTGTATTTTTATTATTTACTATTTACTGTTTGATCGCAGACTCATTAAGAAGGTAAGAAACTCATCCACTAATGACCTTTTGATGAGACACAGCTGTTAATTGAAAAGCGTTCCAGGTGACTCCCTCATGATGCTGGTTAAGAAAATGACAATAGTGTACAAAGTATCATCAAGGGAAACACTGGATATGCTAAAGAATCTAAAATATCAAACATGTTTTGTTTTTTAACTTTTTTACCACATAATTCCAGATATGTTCCAGATGTTTTTTCATAGTGTTTGATGTCTTCAGTTTTGTTCTACAGTGTAGAGAATCATCACAATACAGAAACACCTGTGAATGAGTCGAGTGGGGGGTACAAACTTTTGACTGGTACCGTAAAAATATTTTCTCAGCAGCTGACTGTCGAATTGACTTCATCCAACCTGATATATTTTCCTGCTGATAATTACAGGACATTTAGCTGATTTCTTTTCCATCTGCTTCACTCTGGTTTCCACTCCGACTCGTCGCCATCCCAAGCCGCTCAAGCCTGTATTCATTCACGAGTTCAGGCAAAACACACAGCACAGAGAAGAGCAGCAGACAGGTTCTACAGTCAGATCAGTAACACCACATGCCACACTCTCTCCGTCAGATTATTACAGCTTCTTCACACTCTCTCACCAGTGGAACATCACAGAGGGATTCTGAAACATGAATGTTCACTAGAAGAACCAGAAGAACCCAAAAGTTCTGCTGAAAGAGTCAAAACAGAACACATTCTATACACCAACCCAACTGCTCAGCACACAATGACATCACTGTTCTTCTACATTCCATCCTTCTGACCGTGTGTGTGTGTGTGTGGTGCAGTCCATCGTTCTCCCCCAACACAACATGGATGACAGAAAAAACATCCATGTTCTGCTTCATTTTCCTGAGAAAATCTCTCTCTCGCTCTCTCTCTCTCTCACACACACACACACACACACACACCTACTCAGAGGAGTCCATCGTATCCCATAAGTATCCAACAATTTGAGGACTTCAGTGAATCCACGGTCTATCTCTCACTGTCTTTCAACCATTGCTAAAATCAGTGTGTGTGTGTGTGTGTCGTACCTGTGGAGTCCAGCACTTCCTCTATAAGTGGTGGCAGCCGCAATCCATCCATGGTTTTCATGGAGGAGAGAGACACAGTCCTCACACACACCCGCCTACACACACCACTCACACACGCACACAACACACACACACACACACACACACAAACTGTGTAGAGCCTGAATCTGATACAGCGTGGGAGAGAGAGAGTGTGTGAAACTGAAAACAGCAGCAAGGAAAGGAAGTGCAGTCAGAGTTTACTACACATCTCTCTCTCTCTCTCTCTCTCTCTCTTGCATATATTTACCGTAGACGAGTGTCTCATTCTTCATAGCACTAAAATTTGTCTCCCTTTTTCTCATTCTTTCACATTCTGTACACTTTTGACACACAGTTGGAGTCTTATCTACACACACACACACACACACACACAAAATTCCAGTGAGGCACAGTATGATTTAACCCTTCAGGAGGTCATGAGAAATCTGGAAATAATTCTCTCTCTCTCTCATTGCTGCTGGGAGAAAGAGAGGCACAGGAAGTAAGTGTGTGTGTGTGTGTGATGATATACTGCAATTCTGCAGTGCGTTAGAGTACATGTAAAGATTGAGCTTAGACGGGGTGAATAGGTGTGGAAGAAGGAGGTGTGGCCTGTGTATCTGTCAGTCTCAGTGTAGGAGGTGTGGCCTATGTAGCTGTCAGTCTCAGTGAAGGAGGTGTGGCCTGTGTAGCTGTCAGTCTCAGTGAAGGAGGTGTGGCCTATGTAGCTGTCAGTCTCAGTGAAGGAGGTGTAGCCTGTGTAGCTGTCAGTCTCAGTGAAGGAGGTGTGGCCTATGTAGCTGTCAGTCTCAGTGAAGGAGGTGTGGCCTGTGTAGGTGTCAGTCTCAGTGAAGTTTTTTCAGTTTCGCCATTTTAAAATTCACATCTGTCACATGTGAGGTTTCTGAACAGAAAACTAAAGGAGCACAACCTCACCTCAACAGCGCTGGTCTTACCTGGGGGTCATGTGGTATCACAGACTTCATCCTCAGGAGCTACTTAAAAGATTAACTGAGAAGTACAAATGGGTGAAAATTGAAGACCCCAGCATGGTGTGTGTTCGTGAGGTTCAGGACACCACGAGCCTCCAAAAAAGCTTTAGTGAAAACAGATTCTACACGTCAGTGGAACTGTACTGGACCCATGGAGAACCGTTCCAAAAGCTCTTCCCTCATGAGATGGATTGATGAAGATTTATTATCTGTCTGTATTTTTGTCTGTAGTTTAACTAATTTATAACTTCAGTAAATGAAGCTGGCACCACTTAGCTGGGGGTTTCATTAAATTCTGTTAAAAATAAATAGCCAGTGAACAACTCAATAAAATACAGCATTACATATCACAAGCTGGTCATCGTTACTTCATTGGGGAGTCTTTGGAGCAGCTGCACATAAACAGCCAAAGAGCTTTATAGGTATTTACAATGACTTTATAAAATAGAGAATTTAATACATTACAGCTGTGAAACCCACAAACACAATCAGTAAACATCAACACTGTTCTCAAAGTGAGCTTCTTCAGAACCTGAACTGACAGGAGCTGGTTCTCCAGCGCAGGCAGAACCCAGTGATGAGTGCATTGTCTCAAATCAATTTTATTTTATTAAACGTAAATGATAGAAATGCAGACACACTAATGCCATGTAATGAAGTAACATTACACACTCAATGAGAACCTCTCTCTCTCTCTCACACACACACACACACACACACACACACACACACAAACAGCTTCCTGAAACCATTTAACCCTCAGCTTTCCTCTGGCCCTGGGTCGTTGCTTGGCAACAAGAAGTGAAATGAACATGACAAACACAAGATTGTAATTTCACAGGGAAAAAAAAGAATATTTGCATTTTTATAATTGCATACAGAGTCCAGAACCTCACTGGGTTCTGATACAGACACTACACTTACCCAGAAACAGATCTGAGAGAGAGAGAGAGAGAGAGAGAGAGAGAGAGAGAGAGAAGATGAATCTCAGCTGTTCCAGTCAATCCAAAACATAAATTCATTCTAGAACCCTGAACGCAGGATTAGTGTACTACATAGTGCACATGTTTATACAGTGTAGGGAATAGAACAAGTAATACACTACAAATCTCTCTCTCACACACACACGTTTCTCTCTCTGCCCTCATCCCTGTCTCCCTGTTCTTCTAGTCGTCATGCCAACGTGATGAGAAACACTCTGCCCTTGCTTATTAATTATAGCCTAATGAATACACACACACACAGACACACAGTATTAAAATGATAAAAGGCATTACACATCTCTTTTACATGTCAAATGATAGCAAATTTAAAAATGTATAATGTTTTTGTCCTTTTTAAAAAAACTTAATCTGTATCCAGCCAAACCCTTTCTTAGAGACACGTGCCCTTCCCCCACAGACACAAAATAAATACCTGAAAGATGAGCAAGTAGAGTGATTTTTTTCTTTTAAAATGTAAAGCCTTAATAATAATAATAATAATAATAATAATAATAATAATAATAATAATAATAAAGCTATGGAACAGCCTTCCAAGTAGTGTTCGGGAATCAGGCACAGTCTCAGCGTTTAAGTCTCGGCTGAAAACAGATCTG
>JANZLB010000008.1:11470413-11481278 GCA_026167865.1 Notarius quadriscutis
TAATATTTTTGTCTCATTTGTTTAACTGGGTTCTCTTTATCTACTTTTAGGACTTGTGTGAAAATCTGATGTTTTAGTTCATATTTCTGCAGAAATATAGAAAATTCTAAAGGGTTCACAAACTTTCAAGCACCACCGTATTTCCATATTCCCCTTTCGTCCTGAAGTGCTTCTATGTTTTTACCTATTGTCCCTTCCCTCCCTCTTTTTTTCCACATCTCTCAAGTTACCTGTACTATGTACTTTAACAAAGGTCCTTGCTAATAATTCTGCTTTGTTCTTATTGTCTATTATTATATTTCTAACATCTTTCATTACCAGATATCCATATTCTTTCCTGTTCCCAGACATTCTTTTAATCATACCCCATACTCTATCTAATGGTGTATTTCCACCTAGTGATTCACAATATTTCCTCCAATACTGTCTCTTTTAGTCCGCTTTATTATACTCCTCACGAGTGCCTGCTTTCTTTTGTAGTCAATCAAATTTTGAACACTCAGTGTTTTGTTTTTTTTCAAAACTTTGAAAGCATGATTTTGACTTTGTATTGCCTTAGTGCATTCTTGTGTCCACCATGGAACTAACTTTTCCTTTCTATTACCACGTATTTTTGGGATAGACTCTTTTGTTGCTCCTATTATAATTCCACTTATTTCAGAATTCAAGTCATTAACTGATTGACTTTCAGTTTCTCCTCACATAATACTTACTCCAATCAGCTTCCTCGATTGCTGATTCTGTACCTCTTACCACATTCACCCTTGTGCCTGAACCATCATTCAAACACACCAATTCCTTTTCATCCATTATTTCTTCTATAATGTCTCTATTTGGGTCTTTACACAGCGTATTGTGCTGTGTGCAAAGAAGTCTCCACACCAGACTACTTTCCCTCTCCAATACTCCAAAATGTATTCTAATTTTCCTTTGTCTAACTATTTACATGGGTTATAGAAGTTTGTAATTTTCATACTTCCTTCTCTAGTCCATATTTCAATCACGACTATTTCTAACTCTTGTACTGTCATTAGCTGTCTGTATTTCATTCCTTGTCTGATAAATGTTGCACATCCTCCACCATTTCCATTGACCCTGTCTTTGCGTATGCTATGATATCCTTTAATATTAAAGTCTGGACCTGGTTTGAGCCATATTTCCTGTATGCATATAACATATGGTTTTGTTTTTAATGAATTGATGTATCCTTTACACTCTTGCCCATTTGGTATCAGATTTCTAGCATTCCACTGAACTGTAACCATTATGGCATGATTTGATGACTTCCCTCTGCTGTCCCTTCTCCTTGACTAAGATCTGCACATATCTTTTCCCAAGATAAATTCTCAAGAACTTTGCTGCTGCCTTCACTATAATTTTGATTTTTTCCGTTTTAGTCAGCTTGTTCTGAGCAGTTGATAACATAGGCTAGAAACAGAACCAATCTGTTGTGATTCCTGTTTGGTAGTTATCTGACAACCCTCCCTCTTTGCTTGCCTCTTTATTGTGGATTATACTTTCATTTTTTCCTCTACATTCACAATCTTCACTGCCTCTGCATAAGTTACTCTCCGTTCTGTTCTTACTTGTTGAACCTCAACTGCCTGTTTCCTGACTATGCATCCTCCATATGTTGCTGTGTGATTTCTTCTGCAGTTCCAACATTTTACTGCACTATTCCTCCCACATTCTCCATATGCATGCTCCCCTCCACATCTTCCACATCTCTGCTTTCCCTTGCACAAACTAGCAAGGTGGCCATACCTCTGACACTTATAGCATCTAAGGGTAGGAGGAACATATGCTCTTACACTGAAGCTCATATATCCAACCATCACCTTTCCTGGAAGAACTTCATCTTTGAACTCCAGTAACACAGACTGTCAACTCTTTCCCCATTCCTAAATGCTTGTAGCCGTCTAATGCTTGTTATTGTTCCTCCTTTAAGCATTTCCTTCAGTTCATCCAGATTTTCTCCTAGGGGAATTCCTGATATCACTCCCCTAACTCTGTTTCTCTCACCAATCACTCTTCTTTCTGCTATTTCTTTCTTACATACTGTTTGTAGTTTAAACACTTTATTTCTCTGTTCAGCATTTTTACACTTCACCAGCAAACTGCCATCTCTTAACACCTTGGCTTTTCTCAATCCATTTGTCAAGGCAATCGGACTTACAGACGATACCTCATTTCCTGCTTTAAACTTAAGAATAATCTTAAACTCTTCCATCATTATTTTTCCATGCTTCACTTCTTTCGTCATCCTCTTCAAGTGCTTGTTTGCCTGGTGTTGTCACGGTGTTATTTTTCCTTTCCTTCCTTCTTCCTCCTTTATCACTACTCTTGACCATTCAAGGTCCATATCTTCCTCCTCAGAAAGTCCTCCACTATTACTAGCTATTCTGATCCAGTCGCAATCCAGATTCCTCCCTCTAACTTTCCAACCGAGCGCGTCGATACAGAGGGTGGGGAAAGACCTGCATCTCCCAGCCCCAGAGTCAGGGTCCTTCCAGAACAGGCTGATTTATACAGACATCATGTGACACTTTGATTGCACACAGGTGGATATTAATCAACTAATTATGTAACTTATGAAGTGAATTGGTTGGACCAGTTCTTATAGAGGACTTGCAACCATGTGATCAAAATGTGCTACGTCATTAGCATCCGCCATAATGGTGGATATACAAAGCAACTAGGATGACAGCTGCTGAAAGCGTGTCTGTAAGCAATGCTGAATTTTCTCAGTATTACCACGATTGGAATGATCGAATGAAGATAGATATGTGTGGTTTTGACCCATATTCTTTTTTAAAAAGCCAGGCTTTTCTGAAGATAAGATGCTTCTACTGACCATCAAGTACGAATACAGGTCATTTTGTCCAAAGCCTTTCTCATACGCACTATGTTATTTTATGTTTCAGGTATTTGTTTGTTCAAATAAAGGAGGAATTCTCAACTGAATTTGACCGAAACAAAAGACATTTTTGTAAAGCAAATGAGTGCCATAGATCATATTAAATCTTTAGGTGCCGAGCAACACTCTTGCAGGGGCTTCGTTCATGAATCCAGGGCCAAGGCGCAGTCCTACCGACCCGAGACCATGCTCTTTCCAAGGAAGAGGCTTAGAGGGAGGTGCCTGTAAAATTTGGCTTCACTGTGAGCTCTGTTGACCAAGTTATTAATTTTTTAAAGCTGGCTCAATCATGTTAAATATTTAGGTGCTGAGCAATGCTCTCGTGGGGGCTTCGTTCATGAATCCCGGGCCGAGGCACAGACCCCAGACCATGCTCTTTCCAGGGGGGAGGCTTAAAAGGAGGTGCCTGTAAAATTTGGCTTCGCTGTGAGCTCCATTGGCCAAGTTATTAATTTTTAAAGCTGGTTGGATCATGTTAAATTTTTAGGCGCAGAGCAGCGCTCTCACTGGGCTTTCATTCGCGAACACAGGAATACCTGAAATATAAAATAATTGATAGTGTATCTGAAAAAGGCTTCAGACAGAATGTCTTAACTATTGGACGAAATGGCCATTGGAAGAAGTGTCCTGATCCCCTCATCTCCTCTCCGTACTAAGCCTCAGAGTTTCCTCTTTCCAAATCACGGACGGAATTCTAAAAAATCGGAACATGCCACAGTCATGAGTACTGTTGTGACCACAACCATATACAGCACAAAGATATGGCATAGCTAAAAGAACACTTAAAGCAGTGGAAAAACAAAGAGAGTTGCGCATGCGTGACTATGTTTTGTATGAAATGTCGCTTGACTCCGCATTTGTATCTCCACCAACATGACTAACATCCGGGTTTCTATTTTGCTTTGACGTCACTTGCAAGTCAAGGATATTTGGTATTCATTACACATAAAGTTAAATATTTCAAGCCTTTTTTGTTTTAATGTTGATTATGGCTTATGCATGAAAATCAGAAATCCAGTATCTCAAATTATTAGAATATTTCCTAAGCTGAATCAAAAAAGGATTTACAATACAGAAATGTCCAACTTCTGAAAAGTATCTTCATTTTTCACTCAATACTTGGCTGAGGCTCCTTTACTACAAATTACTGCATCAGTGCGGCATGACATGAAGGCAATCAGTCTGTAGCACTGCTGAGTTGTGATTGAAGCCCTGGATGCTTTTATATTGGCCTTCAGCTCATCTGTATTTTTGGGTCGGGTGTTTCTCATCTTCCTCTTGACAATACGCCATAGATATTCTATGGGGTTCAGGTCAGGTGAGTTGGCTGGCCAGTGAAGCACCGTAATATCATGGTCAGCAAACCATTTGCTAGTAGTTTTGCCACTGTGGGCAGGTGCTGAGCCCTGCTGGAAAAAGAAATAAGCATCTCCATAAAGCTTGTCAGCAGATGGAAGCATGAAGTGCTTTAAACTCTCCTGGTAGATGGCTGTGTTGACTTTGGACTTGATGAAACACAGTGGACCAACACCAGCAGATGACATGGCACCCCAAATCATCACAGACTGCGGAAACCTCACAGTGGACTTCAAACATCTTGGATTCTGTGCCTCTCCACTCTTCCTCCAGACTCTTGGACCTTGATTTCCAAATGAAATGCAAAATTTATTTTCACCTGAAAAGAGGACTTTGGACCACTGAGCAACAGTCCAGTTCTTTCTCTCCTTAGCCCAGGTAAGACATTGTATCTGGTTCAGGAGTGGTTTGATATTAGGAATGCGATAGTTGTAGCCCCTTTCCTGAAGATGTTTGTGTGTGGTTACTCTTGATGCACTGACACCAGCCTCAGTCCACTCCTTGTGAAGCTCTCCCAAGTTCTTGAATTGACTTCTTGACAATACTCTCAAGGCTGCGGTCATCCCTGTTGCTTGTGCACCTTTTCCAGCCAACCTTTTCAGCAATGCCCTTCTGTGGTTTACCCTCCTTGTGGAGGATGTTGATGATTGTCTTCTGGACAACTGTCAAGTCAGCAGTCTTCCCCATGATTGTGATTGCGTGCACCGAACTAGACTGCGAGATACATGGCATCTATACTCTTTTATTCAAACTTGAAATGAAGTATTCTGATATTTTGAGATGTTTTTTTTCTTGTTGTTTTTTTGCTGTAGGCCATAATTATCAAAATGAAAAAAGAAAAATGCTTGAAATATTTCAGTTTACATGTAATGAGTCTGGAATAAATAAAGATTTAACTTTATTAAATAACTGATGGAAAATACTGAACTTTTTCATCATATTCTAATTTTTTAAGATGCACTAGTACATATCCGGGTGGCAGGGTGGTGTAGTGGTTAGTACTGTTGCCTCACAGCAAGAATGCTCTGGGTTCGAGCCCAGTGGTCAACGGGGGCCTTTCTGTGTGCAGTTTGCATGTTCTCCCCGTGTCTGTGTGGGTTTCCTCCGGGTGCTCTGGTTTCCCCCACATGCAGGTTAGGCTAATTGGAGGCTCTAAATTGACTGTAGGTGTAGGTTGTTTGTCTCTGTGTGTCAGCCTGTGATGATCTGGTGACTTGTACCCTGCCTCTCACCCATAGTCAGCTGAGATAGGCTCCAGCTTGCCTGTGACCCTGCACAGTATAAGCGGTTACAGATAATGGATGGATGGATGGGATAGTACGTATTCGGATTGGCATCAACATCTAACCAATTGTTTCTTGGCCCATGGCTCATCTTTCCTCAGAATTTCATCAAAATCTGTTTACTATTTTTTGAGTTACATTGGGAACAGACAAACAAATGGAGGCGAAAACATTACCTCGTCCAACAAAGCTTGCAGAGATAATAACAGGAAACAACTTGTTTTGTGGACGTTCTACAACATTCAACATAACTATCCATCCATCCATTATCTGTAGCCACTTATCCTGCTCTACAGGGTCACAGGCAAGCTGGAGCCTATCCCAGCTGACTATGGGTGAGAGGTGGGGTACACCCTGGACAAGTTACCAGATCATCGCAGGGCTAACACAGAGACAAACAACCATTCATACTCACACTCACACCTACGGTCAATTTAGAGTCACCAGTTAACCTAACCTGCATGTCTTTGGACTGTGGGGGAAACCGGAGCACCCGGAGGAAACCCACGCGGAACATACAAACTCCACATAAAAAGACCCTTGCCAGCAGCTGGGCTCGAACCCAGGACCTTCTTGCTGTGAGGTGACAGTGCTAACCACTACACCACCATAACGATAAACAAATGAATGTTATAATATTCAAAAAGGTTGAATTCTCAAATCGAAAGGTTTTGTACGGCTTGGAGAGTTGTTCCAGCTGGAACATGACTGATAGAATAAGCCCATTAAGATAAACCTAATACATAATGGGGACCTTTGGAGCCATAACAGGAACTCAGATTTGATTATTATGTTGCAACAGCAAAGAACACTTCTAATCAGTTTGTTCTTGCATGTAACACAGTTTAACACTGGAGATAAACCATCGGAAACAATACTCAAACTATGACCTCCATTTTGATGCAGACTCAAGAACCAACAAAGGGAAAACCAATGCCAGGAATTAAATCCATTCACAAACAGCACGCTGAAAACAAGCACATGTTTATTTTATCATCAGTGAAGATGCCAAGAACAGCTGGACAGCTAAGACTTGCTGCCAAGGTGAAACAAGCTGGACTGTGCTGAAACCAAGATACTGACAGCAACTGCTGGAACACAGTAAGTTTCAGCCATTTATAGATCAGCAGCCGCTGTCAGCTGCGTTATCAGCGATTGTGAAATCCAGTAAGCTTGGCATCGAGCCACTACTCCACACACAAAGAGGCTAAAGTAGTGTATTGACATTTCAGCATGTTGCCATGGCAATCTGGCAGCGAGACAGGGAGAGGGAAAGTGTGGAAGGTCGACCTCATCGGGAGGGGACAGGGATGCGCATGCAAGCACACGCACACACACACACAAAGGCCTATGTTGTTTAAAAACCTCAAAATCCAGGGTATGAACGCAGCCTCCATGACATTTGTAGGTGAAAGACCATGATACACCAGAAAAGAAAAGGATTATAAACCACACCATTTCCAGAATTGGCACAAAGATCCAGGCATCACAATGACACTATAATCGTCACACTGTGAGTGTGAGATGAGAACAGGAAGGCAGACGAGACATGTGTTGACAGTCAATGTCATGCTTTGAGAATGGATTGGAATATAAGAGAGAAGAGAGAGAGAGAGAGAGACAGAGACTCCAAGCTTTACCAGCATGCTTGCTAATCCATAGCTGCGGTCCGTGTGAGGCCATGTCCACGTGGAACCTGATGACGCACTGCTCCCTGCTGTGGTACAGACAGTACTTCCCTCTGATTAGCTCTGCATGAGACAGAGACCTCTATGTAGTTAAAGTTCTCCTGATTCATCTTTCATATGTTCTTGATGCTCATTGACTGTGTTCCAAATGCCATACTTATACTGCATAGAACTATAAGACTATATACTCTATACTGACACTACACACAGTCATGTGACTAGCTGTCAGTCGTATATAACTGTAGATCCAATCCTTACAGAATTCTCCTGGCCTTCATTTGCATATTTTCATACAACTGTAGTTAATATTCAACAAAAATGTCAGCCTTTAGTGGTTAAAGTCAAACATGAGGCAGTAAAGCTGTAGAGAACAGTTTTTATAGTTTACCAAATGGGAAATCCCAAATCTGAGAAAACATTAGTTACAGTTTCTGCTAGGTAAGTTATTTGTGACCAATACAGTATAAAAGACAGCTGTGCACGCATGACTATGTTTTGTATGGAATGTTGCTTGACCTCGCATTTGTATATCCACGAACGTGACCGACATCCGGGTTTCTATTTTGCTTTAACATCACTTGCAAGCCAACGATAGGAAATCCATACAAGATGCACCCTATAAAGTGGTTGAGTTTGTCCCTCTGGTAGAACCATTAAACGTTCTATGTGGAACCCTTTCAGAAAACATTCACTCTGAAGAAGCTAGAACAATTAGCAGTTGAAATAATCTCATCTCATCTCATCTCATTATCTCTAGCCGCTTTATCCTGTTCTACAGCGTTGCAGGCAAGCTGGAGCCTATCCCAGCTGACTATGGGCGAAAGGCGGGGTACACCCTGGACAAGTCACCAGGTCTTCATAGGGCTCACACACACACACACACACACACACACACACACACACACACACACACACACACTTACATTTACCTTCTACAGCTTTTTCAAAGTGTCATGAATATGCTGTTTGTAAAAACAAGCAAGATCTAGATAAATAGTTGACAAAGTTGTGTAAAAAAAAAATCCAATATCATCTTACGTTTTGATTTAAGCCTTTCATAAACTCTCCTGCATTTTTTCTAAGGTATTTATGCAATTCTTATAAATGTGTTATCAAAGAACTGTGTGTATACCCCCTTCAAATAAAATGTAACCCCAAATACAAATATATATATTAGGGCAGGAATTATAAGGATCCATTTTCTCAAATATGTCACGAATTTGATGACAATATTATAATAAACTGATAGAGCATTTCTTCTCTCTCTCTCTCTCTTTCAGCACTCCCTCTTTCCAATTGCAGTGGCAGTTCTGACACTATAGTGCTCTTAGGAATGTGGGCCTCGTGCTCCTGATCTGCATTTTCTCAATAGAGATTTGTCACTAGATTTGACTTTTATTCAAAGTGATGTTTCTGAAAGCAATACTTCAGAAAGTCTTTAAAAAAAAATCAGGAGGTGTGTCTGCATTCACCTGTTACAAAGTCACTCAGGTCAGTGGGTTCTTCTCATCTCTGATGCTGCAGGGAAGGGGGGGATCAAGAGCAGACCTGAAGACAGAGCTGAGGAAGGAGGAGAAAGCAAATGAGGAGGTGGGGGAGCTTGGGCAGACAGTGCACACACACACACACACACACACACACACACACACACACACACACACACACACAAAACCACATGCAGCAAATCTCAGGAGTGAGCTGGAATGGTGGGAGGCTGCTCTGATCGTCCTTGGCTTGATCCCATTCTCAGGCAGTGCTTTGCAAGTAGGGGGCGCTGGGAGTGGAACTGTATGTGGGATTACAAATCTCTGAGGCTTGTCTGACTTCTGCGACGGAGCGTTGCATTGCCTGTGTGACAGCCATATGCCTGGAAGGTAGGAACATTTATTTTTCAGTTAGGTCATAAAAGCCGGCATGTTTAGGCAAATCTGTCGACCCGTTGGAGATGTGTTGGGGTACGAAAACAGTAATCTGTAGCAAATAGCTTAAATGAGAGTGAACAATACCTTTTGATGCCTTTGCAAATCAAAAGTTCATCATTTATATTATTTGCCACAGATTAAACAGAAATAGAAATGAATTACAAATGCCCCTTTCTAGAGCATTGTGTCTGTGAATAGAAAAAGTTGTAATGATTGAGCAGCATGGTTCATCCTGTACACTATTGTATTTGCTCTATTACTGTTTGTAGTATCTGTGTTTTTAGCATTGAGGATATAATTGGAAAATCTAAGTAGTGTTTTTAAGTAAATAGAGGTTTTTGGGGGGGTTGAGCCAAATAAATAGACAGGACGCATAAAGGATCTACACTCATACTTTCTTCATCTGTTCTTTATCTGAGATGAAGCATATTAGAATTATAATTTCATGTCTCAGTTTATTCATAAGCTGTCTGAATTTAATATCAACAATTGCAGTGGCTATTACGCTTTATTATGGTAATACGTTTTATTCAAACAATTTGCCCAAATTCTCTGAAATTCTGAATTTCCAGGCTGAAAATAAAACATGCTAATTTTAGTAACCTGGCAGCACAACTTTGTTTTTTCTTCCTCAAGTCAATCAAATTCACTGGGAACCTGATCCCTAAGCCCAGAGCTTTGCTGCGAAAGGGCATATGATTTACATCTGTAACAGGTGGACAGACCATATGACATAATTACAGTGAAATCTGTACATCTGTATGCTTTATTGCAAGGCTTTGCACGCTTTTAAATGGTCTTTTGTCTGAGTAGCATCTGGAACGTGTATGTCGCGCTGGTGAATTGTAGCTGTGCTGGCGTGTGTTTTATTAGAAAAGGAATTAAAATTTCACAGGTTTCATCAGAGAGGAAGGAGTAGGCTGAGGGGCTCTGGTTATCTGTTAAAGGTCAAGAATTTCTCTGCCGCACAAGATTATCATTCTCATTATGGCAATACCTTTGCATCTTTAATGAAGTGAAGCCCACAAAAAATAGAGCTGGCTGGAATTTGCTAATCAAATGGAAAAGGGTTTATATACTTTTTGACATTCAAATGTAAGAACTCGAAATTATGACAAGCTGGCTGCTGGGATTTGTCTTGACTTCTATTCATCTCTGTTTCCTCCACTGAAGAGAAAATTACCTCATTATCTATCAAGTTGTTTATTGTTCCATGGTGCATATGTTCTGTTTTGCTTTTAAATCACTTCTTTGTGCTTCTTATGTACTCTAATACTCTTGGCAAATAAGGATACTGACACTGTACTAGGTATTATTAAATATGACATGCTATAAAAATGTGTTTTGGCCATATCCGTGACGCCAAAACGAGACAGGAATTGATGCTAGGCACAGCACATGAGCAGGGTGCCTGGTATTTTTCTTGTCTTGTAATTACTTTTTTCTTTTCCCTCTCTCTCTGGTTTCTGCTCTCTCTCTCCTCTTTCCTCCCTTCCTCTTTTTCACTAGATTAGGTGTCACAGTAATAGCGTCATCATCTGCTGCCTGCTGAATAATCATGCTTTTTGGACTGGAGGAGGCAAAGCAGCACTGGAATTAAAATGTGTAAAGAACAAACTGTACAATAGAAGCACAGCCGAGAGAGAGAGAGAGAGAGAGAGAGAGAGAGAGAGAGAGAGAGAGACCCCTCGGGTCTATG
>JANZLB010000008.1:11730197-11742017 GCA_026167865.1 Notarius quadriscutis
GTCCAAAATCTCATGCTTAAGATAATTTTATGTTAAACATTTAACAGTTATTCCATGAAATCAAGCCATACATGAACTGATATTCGATGAGGCGCATAGCGCCAAGTTGGCTATAAGCCATGTACAGCGAGATTGAGTGGAATAACTGTTTTATTCTATCCACATTCACTAGATTTTGAGAAACAGAGCATTTTTATTTTTAGAAAATTTGATAAATAAAAACTTTGTACAAAACATCAAAGTTTTAAGTCTTACACAATTTGTAAGACTTCCAATACTTGTAAATAGGTTTTCAGTTTGTTTTAGTACAGGAAAACATCAAAATAATTTTAATGGTACTATCTCATATACCACAGTTTCAATAGATGGAGATTAGTTTGGAAAACCTTTGAGTATTCCTTTACATTCATACGTTTATCTCTTACAACTAGTGTCTAAAAAGAACAAAGAATTGGCTATAATATTTCTTGATATACTAAAACAGTAACAGACACATCTAAGTCCCTTTTATAGGGCTAGGATCCTTTTACTAAGCGGTCTTTCATCTTTAAGTGCCGTCTCTCAGTTCATATCACCTGAGCTTGCACCTCTCTCTCTCTCTCTCTCACCCAAAGTGCTGCCCTCCCACACAAACTTTGCATCAGCCCTCCTGAATTTATAGTGGAAAATGCGCCTCCTCAGTTCTAATAACTTTGCTTGGACCTGCTTCTAAATATCTTACTTCTCATGGTGGAGTGCGTTAATGTGCTTTTACAAGCCGCGGGGCCGTGGGTCAGCAGTAGGTTCTCCACCTGTACAGGAAGTAGCGGCCACTGCACAGGAAACACCATTCTCCCCGGACTAACACTTTATTGCTACCTTTTTGCTGAGATCCATCACCTGGCCTAAAGATGTCTAGACCACCTGACTACGGAATGTGCTATAGCTCTCAAGAGCACAGTAAACAGTAAACAGGAAAAAAAACAGTCCCCAGACAGAGAGGCGGCATCATATCCTGCTGGTCTCATACTGCAAATAAGCTCCAATGAAAAAGTTTATAGGACCAGTTGCCTGCGTCCTATAAAAAAAGCTAGAACGCCAAGCAATAAAGCTTTTACAGAAGTGACACCCATTTACCTGGGGTGCCAAAAGGTAAACACATCTGCAGATCCATAATATCCGTTTTCCTTATTTTGTCTTAGCAAAATTGTTATAAATATTGACTTATTTAACCACTGGTTAACTGGATTAAAGCACACCAGAGGCTTTCAACCTGTGGTAAGCCACCGTTTAACACAGACAATTTAAAATTCTAAAAAAAAGAATACCCTCCTTTTGCTGTTTGGTACTTTCCAAGCTACCATTGCCCAGCAGAAATGATCAATTGTGTCTAAGTACCAAAAAGCCCCTGTGTGAGCAAACCAAGGAACTCCTGACTCTAATCCCTGCCAGCCCTGGCCTACACAGAAGCTTGCAAGCACTACTGGCCCAGCTTCATAAGTGCCTACATGCTGCATTTGGCCAATACAACACACAGAAACCAGGAAACCCTCCATGAAGAGGCCTTGGTAGACATGGAAGCCAAGCTACACTATTCGGAAAAAGTTCCTCAAGGGTGATTTGGACGATTAACAATTATAGCTTTCTACATGAAAGTTCTTCATAAAGCCTCTTCTGAGAGGCAAACCCATGTTATATGGTTCTACATCTCTCTAGGATGGTAAAGGGAAACCTTATTTTTTTTTTCCAAGAGTGTAGCCAATACATCACATTAAAGCCAGCCTAAAATACCCCAGTCTTGCACAGATATGCCAGGCTAAAATAGTCACAGTGTTGCACACAAAAATCAGGCTAAATTGGCCCAGTCCAGCACTTAAAAGCAAAGCTACAGTATCTAAATCCAGCACACATGACATAGTCCAACACATAAAAGCCAGTCAAAAACGACCCAGTCTAGCGAACATAGGCCAGTTTAAAGTGACCCAATCCAGCACCAAAAATCCAGGTTAAAAACCAGCCAGACTAGCATACAGAAGCCAGGCTAAACTAGACAGTCCAGCGCACAAAGGCCAGCCTAAAATCACTCAGTCCAGCACAAATAAATCCAGGCTAAACTAGCTGGACTAGCACACAGAAGCCAGGCTAAACTACCCAGTCCAGCGCACAAAGGTCAGCCTAAAATCACCCGGTCCAGCACAAATAAATCCAGGCTAAACTAGCCAGTCTAGCACACACAAGCTAGGCTAAAGTAACCCAGTCCAACATACAAAAGCTAAGCTAAACTAGCCAGTCCAGCATACAAAACCAGGCTATTGTGTCTGAGTTCAGCACACAGAAACCACTAGCCAGTCCAGCACAAAAATGCCAGATTAATTGGTCCAGTGCAGCACACACACACACACACAAAAAAAAAAAAAAAAAACCTAGGCTAAACTAACCAGTCCAGTACAATAAAACCAGGCTAAATTGGTCCAGTGCAGTAGAAAAATCCAGGTTAAAGTAGCTAGTCCAGCACACAGAAGCCAAGCAAATGTAGCCTGGTCCAACACATAACCCTGGGTTTGACCTACTTTTAGATTCCCATTTTCACAAGCAGCAGACAAAGCCACAACATTTTCCCTTAATATTTCATGAGGCTGCCATGACCGGGTGGGTGGCAGGCCATCCATTACTGTTTCTTTTAGAACATAGACGCCTTCCTCATTACTACATAACAGGACTGCCAGACCTGGACAGCGGGTAGGTGTGTAATACTGCTCTCTATCACTTTCTTCGCATTTCTATTATGGGAAAAAAAAATACGGTGAATAATATTGCCACAAACTTAATAAAATGATACCCTAAGTAAGCACAGACAGAGTGTATGAGAAATAGAGTTAGAGGAAATCAAGAGCCCGAACTGCCATTGATTTATCATCATGAGAACAAGGGTAGAGTAACAGGGCCAGTTACCACTTTCCAAATTTTTCATGGACAGGATTAGGCAGAGACAACATTAGGCCTCCTCAGTGAAGGGGAGAGTTCACTGCAATGGGACACAGCACATAAAGAACCAGGCCTGCTCAAAATCGTCCTTATGTAAGAGGTCAGGCCATAAAAGTGATGTGTTGCTGTACACCGGGTTTACTTTATATTGAATGCCTACTTGTTATCTCAGGGTACCAGACTGGCAAAGTGAAGTGTCCTCTGCAGTTACAGTCCTACACAGCAAATGTTCAATTAAAGTTTTATGTATTTGACTAGCGTGTCCCCTTTCCAGCCTTTCCGATAAAGCTTACAATGTTCCTGAGACCTTGCCATTGTATAAAGTCTGAAGCAACTTATTATTCTGGGATGGTGCCCATAGTCTCCAGGGCAAGAGCAAGTGTTTACAAGGCTGATGAGATCAGGTGAAAGCTGCTGGGACATTTTTCAGGTTGGAAAGGACAGGACATCCTTTTCCAGCTCCTGGTGATGTACTGTAAGGACTGTAGCCTGAGTAAAAAGCAGCCAGAACAGACTTATCGGTGTTGACTTGCTCACAGGAAGGCTTACTAAAAACATGCTCACAGTACTTCTAACACACAGTTTTATTTTTATTTTCAATGTTCATAAACTGAACTGGTTGAATCATGAGTTTTGCTCTTTCAGAGATTCTTTGTAGGTGGCACTTGCTAATGGTACATCTGGCTCTTTCTTCTCTCTCTTTGACTTTCCTAGGCTGGGTTCCTGAGAGCTCCCAGGCCCCGGCCTGCCTCACCGCAGACTGTGAACTGGAGTGGCCGTTGATAAATCACTCCATGTAAGGCCTTCACGATTAATTTCTGCCCGTCAGCAGTGAAGCTGCTGTGGCTTTGGGGGTTTATGTTGGCAGACAGGAGGAAAAGAAAGACAGAGTGTGTGAGAGTGAGTGAGTGAGAGAGAGAGAGAGAGAAGAGGAAGGGAAAGAAGGGGAAAAGAGAGAGATCGAGGGAGTCGGTCTGAAGGTTCGGAGGGTGATGTGGCATTCCAAGAACAACATTTCCCGTCGGTGGGGTAAGGCCACTGTTGCCTGACAGCCTGGCATTAATCTGGCCCACATGGAGCCAGATGTGAGGTTCCACAGCTGGGGAGGAGAGGAGAAATATCGCTCTGCTGTCTCTTTCCTTCTCTCTCAGCTCCTCTCAAAATATTGCTCCCCTGTTTCTCTGACTCGGCACATGCACTTTTTCAACCTCCCATTTTTCTCCTCACGATCCTTTGTTAAACAAAGACCCAGAGGACCATCAGGCATGACCTGTCATTCTCTGAACGATGTGCCTGAATCCTTAGAGAGATGATGAAGCGTGTTAGTTAAAGATGAATGCCAAACTTGCATGGTCTATACCAACCCGGAGAATATCAAGGGAGAAATTCAACAAACCATGTGTCAGGCCTTCAGGAGAAGGCATACAGCATACAGTGATTTAATGGGATCACCACATAAACATAACGAGACATTTTAGCTGGAACCACATGAAGACTGTTGATTTTATGTGCTATGTAGATTTCCATGCATATTCCAAGTGTGTCATTTCAAGTTGAGCACCATGATACTGTAAGTAAATAAGAGTTGAGGTTTAGGGAGAATGTAGTTCTCTGTGTACACAAATTTGCCGATTGCTGGGAAAGTGATTTTAAAGCATCCGAGAGCTGGGAATTAAACTTCAATTTACATCTGTTAAACAAATTGACAAAGAGAACTGAGGTGTGCATGCTCGGTGCCTGATTTAGCTTCTTCAGCATGCAATTAAACCGATGCATGCACATCATAAATTTTATCTTTCTATTTTAGTTCAGCAAAACACTTGCACATTTAAATCTTTCATAGCGAATCAAATTCAAGCTCACAAACAGCATATCCACCTTCAACGACGGCTCTTAAAAACTTAATTTCGTCTTTTTTTATTGCATTTGATGGTGTGCTTATGAATTTATATACGCTGGTTTTTTTCCTGACAGACTTTATGTTTAAAAGGAATATTATTCGACATAGAGGGCATTAGTCATTTGGGGAGTTTTAAGAGCATTTGGGAATAATAAGTTTATTTATAGTTTGTTAACTAGCCACACAAATATATTTACACCTGCTTCAGTTTATTTTTCGGTGATGTAATACTTCCTGAACATTAGCACAAGGCAGTGTTGAGTTGCTCTGCAGGCTGCATGAAGGCACATGGCTTCAGAGGCTGACAGGTAATTGGAAATGCATGTTTTATAAAAGTGGGAGAAATGGACATCTGTTTGGGATTTTCTGCTGGCTTCTTGTTGAACAGATCCAGAGGAGTGCAGAAGTGCTAAAAGGACCCGACTAACCTCAGCCGGACAGTCTTTCACCACACAAACGTAATTTCTACTGTTTCCGTGATTCCCCTTTTTGTGAAACACAAATCTCCGCCATGCATCACATCAGAGAAACAAAATGGCCACCAGAGCAGCGAGTGGAGTGGAGGCTACGTATTTTGATAAAGACAGTGATGGGATTGTGCATGCTGGCTAACTGTGACATCTGTTACCCAGCTGTTCCACCTGCAGTCACTGTCCGTTCAGTCGCAGGTGGACTGCAAATGCATGGCTGCACCACAGCAGTGCAATAACACGTGGAGGATGAGTCTATTATTTATTATTCTTTGATGGTGTAGGATGATATTTGAGTTTGTCTTCTCAAACAAAATAGTAGGTTTACAAAAACACCATGATTACAGCAAATACGTGAAATAAATACCACCAAATCAGAGGTGAATTCCTAAACATGGTCATGTTATAGCCCACCATTATCACTGGGTATGATGACCACTAAATACACTACGTCTGTAATCTACTTTTAACAAACCCGCAATTTAAAGATTGACTCTACAGTACACATTTTTCATATGAATGTATCCGCAGTTATTGTGGTCAGCTATGCTTATTACCATGAATTACCTATCGGTTTGATGTGGTTTTTGAAAACTGACTATTTCTTCTGTGTCTCTGTGTTGCAATTCAGGCCAAAGCAATAACATTCCCCCCTTGAATTCTTGACTATTGTGCTATTATAGATCAAGAGCATTCAAAGAGCTATGGGGTTTCATTATAGGGAAGAAAATGTACAATACAAATTAAATAAATAGGACAGAAGGAAAATAATAGGAAGGCAAACAGACTGTGGTTAGATCTTCATGGCAAACGAAAGACGGCTCTCTAAAAATACTGAGAGCCTGGAGTCATGGTGAGGTGGCCTGCTAAAGCAAACAAACTCAGGCAGAGGCTGTAGGACCTCGGGGCTAAGAGTGGAGGAAACCCCCAGTGGAAGTGTTGGTGGGGGCGCAGAAGCCGAGTGGAGAATTTAGGGGCTGATGTTTTTGGGGATGGGGTGGCAAAGGGGGGGGTGGGGTGGGGGCAGAGGGGATAGATGGGATCTCTCCGTCCATCTATCTGCGCTGTCCGCCCAGCTGTGCAAACACACACAGTGAGCTTTGGTGGGGAAGGAAAGGTTGGCCAATAAGCCTGAGACATGGAGGGAATGCACTGACCCACAGCATTACTTTCTCTCTCTGGTTCCTCATAACTCCATTCTTCAGTCTCTAGAGAGCCAGGTTACTCCAGAACTGTTACAAAAAAAAAAAACGTCCACACCTCTGCCTCCCTCTTTCGCATCTCTCTCGCCAACTTCCCACTCCTTCAGTTCTCACACTCCTTTTCCCTATTCGGCTGTAATTTCTCCTTCCTTTCACGTTTCTCTCTCTATATACTCATATTCCACCATCATCCCTCTCTCAAAGGGCTACAGTAAACCTCTCTGGCTCTGGAGGAGCGTGTATCTCTCTGCCTTAAAGCCATAACTCGTCAGTCATGTGAGGTTTGTTCGTGAGCAGACGGCTGTGTGTAAAACAGAGACGTTTCGACTTCATGCTTACATTACATTCCCCTTTGAAAAACAACACACACACACACACACATATAAAAAAAAAAACACTAGGTGGATGGGATCAGATATTGGACGGGTTTATTTTTCTTTGGCAAATGAAAGGTCTGTGACTCATTCCTGTGTTAGAGCCATTTACCACCTCATTAGAATTAAACAAACGCCCCTACCACCTCCAACACCAAACATACACCCACATAGCATGGTGAAAAGTCACAGTGTAGACCGTATCTGCAGTGCTTCATTGCTATATTTAAGATCTTTTCATATTTTGGCAGCTGTCGCTTCTACTGCACTACACTTTGATGGGAAAAAGGCTATTTCTTATACAAGTACTCCCTATTTACAGCATACAGTGGCATTACAATTGTAGGGACGTTTAAATTATAAACGTCCTCTCATGGAAATGGACATCTAGTTTTGGAAGTCTTTCATATTTTATATATATAGCTATAAAATGTATGCTTCAAGACCAAGTTGGTGAGTCAAGTTGGTAGTTTAACCCCTAACACTGCGTTTCATAGCCATATTGGAAAGTTGCTGGTGCTCTGGAAGTATGCAGGAACATTTGGCACAGTTTGCCCAAAGGAGACAGACTACACCCTCAGTGTTTATTGCCTTTTGGATGCCTAGACTGAAAGTTCAGTCTAATGGGCAGACCATCACTTCAAAGAAAGAGATACAGTCATAACTCAGGACATTACTGGCATACCTTTACTGCCAATGTAAACTGAGCTTTGTACCAGCCTTCTAATGCTATTTTTCAAGTATGAACTCTTACATTTGCCATTAAAAGATATTTTACATAATAGGACGTGTATTAGAAATCCCACATACAGTGGATTTGGTGGAATTTACATTCTTCTCTTTATAATTACATTCCAGTGGCTGTTAATAAAATATTTGCTCAGAGGAGAAACCCTGGTCTTTGTAGCACCCCAGGCTCTGTAAATGGGAGTAAAAACAAATGATGTGGACCACCAACAGCCAGCCAATCAAGACATGGGGGCTTCTCTACCTGCCACCCCATTTGCACTAGTATTCACACATTTGAGCATGTCTTTGGAGGGAACACTACAAGATGAACATGTGTATGTGGTTACATTTTGAGTTTCACAAGACCTTCTATCAGCTTCTCTCCAATTATATCACTGATTACCAGTGGTTAACCGTTACTATTAGAGCTGGGACTTGAGCTCAGCCAAAATTTAGCCAGACACCAAAACAGCAACAGGGCAAAGGATTTTGCAAGGGATTAGCAGCAGGCTGCCAGGTCGCTCTGTTGTGTGTAGTTGTCGATGTTGATTTTAAAAGTAACTAAGTAAATTACATAGGGAAACGAATACTTAAGTCTGAGTGAAAAAATACTGTAGCAAGCATGCATTGAAGAAGAGTCTGGAGACAGAAACCTTAGTTTCTCAGTCGTTAGCCTGTGTTACTTGCTCTCAATAGCACTGGCTTGACCGCTTTATTAGCATTCTCTAACACTACTGATCAGGCTTGTAGTACTTGAGTCCAGGACTTGAACTCAAGTCCGACTCATGCCCTAATTTTAAGGACTCGTGACTCGACTTGGATTTGAGCACTGATGACTCTGACTTGGACTTGGATTCGTGCATGAACTGCATTTGGACTCATAAACTGGAGATGAGGATTTTTTGTAACATGCCATAATAATTTGACATAAGATACTTATATATTTTCTTGTTTGGTTTCCTGATCCCTGAGTTCCTGTTTCTCATCTTTGATTCTGCCGAGTCTATGATGGCCTGTTTGTGCCTCGCTCAACTTATTGCCTGTTTCATCCATTTTACGATTTTGCTTGCCGTTCTGGATTGTTTACCGGTCTTCACTTGTATTAGTAAACACACCTTCTGCACTTACATCCATCTCCCAACCATCTCTGACAGAATACTTCGCACTCCCTGACAAAGAGAAGCACATTCACCTGTTCATACATCATGTTCAGGAACGAACTAATGTTAATGGTGTGAAAACAGCCACCGTCAAATGATGCAGATGGAGTGTTGGACTTGATTCAGATCAATAGTGGACTCGACACAAAAAATTTTTTAATGACTTGGACTTGACTTAGACTTGAACACTGGGGACTCGAGACTGGACTTGGACTTGAGGTTTAGTGACTCGACTACAACACTGCTACTGATGAACGCTACACCGGCTGGAAGATGACTTGACTGCTGCGCTGACAGTGCTGATTCACGGTTAAGCTAGCATTGGCCTTGGAGAATGCCTAGGGCGATAAATTTTTGGTCCCTCCCACTATAAATCAAAATCTGACTGGTTAATTCATCTGTTACTTCTTACATAAACATACACTGCCATGGTCTTGAATGTCCTAACCAGTGAGTGAGCCAGCTCGAAATTCTTCTCAGTCTAGGGACAACAAACAGAAAAATCTTATTGGATAGCTATTTTAATGTTTTCAGGACAGTAACCCTTTCATTTCTGCATCAGATTTGAGAGAAAATGAGGCCAAATTTAGATTAGAAGAGAATAATTATCATGAAATTATGAAAGAAATTAAAGAATGAAAAATATTTAATATAACATTTATAATGCTGATATGTTGGTCTTTCTTTGAAGGCTGAGAAGGCCCTGACGGTTCCCATCTGCTGATTACATCCTGAACGCCACATTTTCTGATTCTGCAAGTGATTTGTTTACAAATGCTCTGTATTATCTTGTACTGACTGTGCCATTCAGCTGAAGAAGCATTTAGTGCTAAGTATTCCTGAATCACTTCAATTTCCAGTCATTTTTCTTCCTGATCAGGTTCTTTTTCATTGGATTTTTGTGCTCTTGGCATTTCACTGTGCTCATGTTTTACTGTAAGTCACGTGGTGTCAGCATGTCATAGAAATAAACACAAAAAAAGCATATTGGCTTCTTCTCACACGTGACCTTCCAAACCAAGGAAAGCAGGAGCAAGATTAGAATGTAGCCGAAATAAAACGTTTCTATGTTATTATCATAAACTAGAAATGTCAAAGTACTGGCCGAAAAACGAGGCTTAGCTTTGTGATGATTTCTTCCACCATGTTCTCTCACACGATAACCTTTGTAGTCATTTTGCATGATCATTGTGTGACTATAATATAATGTAATCGGGTCAATATAACATTTATAATAATAAATATGTCTTTCCCTATGGCGCCACCAATCAAGGTTTAAACAGAGTGTATTTTAACGATACTTTTTAGTTTATTTTATCCATCACCTTAAGAAGGTAAGAAATAAGAGACCCTTTCTCTCATGTGAACTCTAAGCAAAGTGTTTCAGCTATATAAAGCATACACTGAGTGTAATAGGAGGCCTAAATGTTTTAGCATGAACTTTGAAAGGACATAATGGTTGTGCCTGGGGGACGTGTTGAAGCCCACCCACCCCATCCTTCACCGCACCAGAGAGGGCACAGGAAATTCCAGCACTGCTCTGAGAAGAAGCATGAGCCTCGGGGCTGTTCAGACTCTCAGAGATCTACACTGTGTACATTCATCTTCTGTATTATACAGTATATCACACAGCCATCTGCAGAATATAAAGCAAATCACACTGTATTCTCACTTCAACACTTGATGTATTTGAAAAGGTGTGTACATGATCTGTTTTTCACAACTCCAGCACATAATTCAAACCATATTAAACTAACCCATACAGCATACAATGTGTATACAGTACTGTTCAAAAGTCTTAGGCACGTGTAAAGAAATGCTGTAGACCAAAAAAGGCTTAAAAATAATAAAATGAAATGTTTCCGCATTAAAAAAAAAAAACTATAAGCATCAGTAAGCTAAATTAAATGAAACAAAGTCAATATTTGGTGTGAGATGATGCTTTGCTTGAAAAAAAAAAAAATAGTCTCAGGTCCAGTGAGTGCAGTTTGATAAGGAAATAAGCCGTAGGTTTTACTGAGCATCTTACAGAACCAGCTACAGTTCTTCTGGACACTTTGACTATCACATTCGCTTCTTCATTTTGCACCAAAACCCAGTAGCCTTCATTATGTTTTCTTTTTTAATCTGAAAAGTGGTCTCTTGTGTAATATGCTGCTCAAATACAAACTTTTTTTTTCTTTAACATTTAATTTTGTGCTGGAAAATGAATGTTTGGACTCTAAAATGTTTTTGTACTGACTCAGTAATGTAGAAGTCACACAATAAAAATCTATAACAAAATTTGTATTTAAAAAAACCAAAGGTGCCTAAGACTTTTGCACACTACTGTATTTAAAGTACCACATTGACTTACACAACACAGACCTTGCACTGTACAAAGGACACAAATTGTCTTAAAGCATCACGCCATTGCACCTGGTGTTTCATTTAATTTGGTAAAAGAGGTTTTCAGATAATCAGCTTGTTCACGAAGAGAACGTTAGTTTCAAATCATTATTGGGTATTGCCAGATTACAGTATCATATCATAATTGGAAAAAGTGGGATTGGGTGTCTGGTTTGAGCCTGAGCTCAGATAACTGTCTTTATGGAGTTTCTGTGCATGTTCTCCCTGTGTTTGTGTATGTTGGCTCTCGTTCTTTGGTTTGCTCTGTGACTGAAGGTGGATTGGCAAAGCTAAATTGTCCCTAGGTTTCAAAGAATGTGTAGATATTGTGTGTGTGTGTATAGTGCTCTGGGAGGGACTGGTGTCTCATTCAAGGTCTGTTCCTGTGCAGTGTTTCTAAGTCATCCTCTGGATCCACTACAGCCCTTACCATGGTAAAGTGGTTACTACAAATGAAGAAAAATGAATGAATGAATGAACGAATGAGGGTGGCACGGTGGTGTAGTGGTTAACACTGTCACCTTACAGCAAGAAGGTTCTGGGTTCGAGCCCGTGCCTGCGTGGGTTTCCTCCGGGTGCTCCGGTTTCCCCCACAGTCCAAAGACATGCAGGTTAGGTTAACTGGTGACTCTA
>JANZLB010000008.1:13221215-13234545 GCA_026167865.1 Notarius quadriscutis
CGCCGGCCACGGGGCTCGAACCCGGACCTTCTTGCTGTGAGGCAACAGCGCTAACCACTACACCACCGTGCCGCCCCAGCCAATCATCACCTCCAGAAAGATCAAAAATTACCTGTAAGTAGCCGACTGTTACAGTAAGATGTTTGATTGAAGCTAAGCTATCAGCAAGAAGCCCCCATCAAGTACCATTGTTGAAAAACGGCAGAAGCGGTTAAAATTTGCCAAGGAACACATCAATTGGCCCATAGAGAAATGGCATAACCTTCTGTGGACTGATAAAAGTAAAATTGTTCTTTTCAAGTCTATTGGTCATCGACGGTACATCAGACGACCCCCAGGTACTGAATTTAAGCCACAGTATGCTGTTGGTTTTGCACCATAGTGGTGCAAAAATCAGGGTATGGGGATGTTTTTCAGACTACAGTGTTGGGCTTATTTATTGTGTACCAGGAATCATGGAACAGTTTGAATATATCCGAATACTTTGAGATTATGTCGCCATATGCCTAAAAAGAAATGCCCCTGAAATGGGTGCTTCAGCAAGACAACAACCCCAAACACACGAGTAAGCGAGCAACATCTTGGTTCCAGACAAAAAGGATTGAGGTAATAGAGTAGCCAGGTCAATCCCCTGACCTCAGCCCCACTGAAAACTTGTGGGGTGACGTTAATAAAAATCTCACAGGAATTGTGGAATGTAGTTCGTTCACCCTGGGCTGAGCTGCCTGTTTATACGTGCCAGAAGCTGGGTGACTCGATGCAACACAGATGCACAGCAGTTACCAAACACAATGGCTATACAACTAAATATTAGTTCACTTTCTCTTCAAACTCAAAATGTTGACACTTTTTTTTTTGAACAGATTAATATTCCTTTTCTTTGCTTTCTGTAACAGAATAATGCAGATTTAATAAAATTTGTTAAATTGATTGGGAATTGAATGTGTAATGTTTCCACTACATTTGAAATATGAAAATAAAAAGCTATTCATTTCACTTTATTCACTCTTTTTTAAAAACGCACTGCTGTTTATTTGAACACAACTGTAGCTCATAAGAAATGTGTGTTCGATCAGGAAAACTTTCATATCACACAAGAGTTTCTGATCGATTGTAAATTTACATAGAAGGAAAGTCATTAAATATGTACTTTGCTTGACAGGCTCCAAATTGCATAACTGGCAGGAGATACTACAGTTTTATATTTGAATTACTGTCTCAAGTACATTTGACATATTTTGGTTTGTAGTGATTTTGAATGCGTGCTTTTTGCAATTAGTGATCAGCCCTGCGCTTACACTGCTGTGAGCTCGTCAAAGATACTAATCATCCAGGGCAAGACTAGTTGAAGTTAAACTGGCCTGCTGTATTAGAAATGAAGGAAGGCTCACAGCACACGCACCAAGGGAGCAGTTGCTCTGCATGCGTCCATCTGTTGAGCAGCGCAGCATAGAGCCAATCACTCTGCCGCCCACGAGCACCACACGCACGTCTCGCCCGTGGCTCTCTTTCACATACTCCTGGAATAAGTACGGTGCCTCATGCCGGATTAGGTGGCACAGGTCAGCGAGGTGGTGCTTATCCCGTGCCAGAAACACTGCCTTACCTGTACAGATGAACACACACACGTTATATCCCAACTGATTAAATCTTACATGCAGATTCTTATAAAGTATTTATTTGTCTTGAGGATTAAGTATTAAAGGGTTTTAAATCTCTCTCTCATTTTATATATATATACACACATACATACATATACACACACACAGTCTTACATTTTAAGATCTTTTTTTGGTATGTCTATTCTGGTGTCTTTATGAATCAGACTGAACCAGATGAAAAACACTCGTCAAGTTAAACAGCGTCTATTAGTAGCCACACCCTCCTCTACACAAGCTGGTTCAGTTCTGCAATTTTCTCTGTTGTGGAATAAATATAAATAGACTATTTGCCTTGTGTGCTTGTATATATATTTTAAATGTTTAGTACATCACCACTACAATGTGCGCTCAAATATAATACTATTTAAGACATTTTTAATGACCACTTTAAATGCAATTTAAAAAAGTTAAGCATACCTACAGAGCACTTGTTAAAAGAGTGTACTAACCCCACTTCCAGAAAGCTGGGATATTTTCCAAAATGCAGTAGAAACAAAAATCTGCAATTTGTTAATTTACATGAACTTTTATTTAACTGACAAAAAGTACAAAGAAAAGATTTTCAATAGTTTTACTGACCAAGTTGATTGTATTTGATGCCTGCAACACACTCAAAGTTGGGACAGAGTCCTTATTACCTCACCCGGGACAGAGTCCATCAGGGGGCGAGGTATTGTTTTCGGTGAGGTTTCTTTGTTTTGTTGCTAGCAACGTTACAGGAAAACAACTGGACCAATCTTCATGAAACTTTCAGATAGATGGGCATCGGTCTCAAATAGAACTTCCAACATTTTGAAGGTCATCCGGTCAAGGTCAAAATCGTTTTTGGTGCAAATGGTGTCCCAAATCACTCCATAGTGGACTATATAGTCAGGCTGCCATTTTGTAGTGCTGTCCGAATGTAGAAAGGAAGGAGGAAAAAAAAAAAAAAAAGCAGCCACGGCAAAGAAGTTTTCATTTAATCAATAAGCTCACTATATAGTCCTCTATATACTGTAGTAATTCCCTATACAGTGAGCAGGGTATGAGTGAGTGATTTAGGACACAGCGTTTGTAACCAATCAGCACCTATCCTGATCAAGTTCGATTACCTGTTCTATTTCTTGATAAGCTTCAGAACTAATCAGAACCAGAAACGAAATAAGAAAAACCTTGTTATAACTTTGTAGTATCAGAAGATAATCAACAGATCAAAAGAAATGAAATTCACCTCGTTGTTCGCCAAGGCTACTGATTCGATATCAAGCAAGTGGTGTTTATTTTAAGAAAATTCACCTTTTGATTATCACAGCTTTTGTGTGGTCCCTCTGAAAGGTCAAATAAAAAGTTTAAGGGTTTTTTTTTTTTTAGCATTTTGGCAGATAATTAGAGTCTTTACACTACACTTATGTAACAAAATGTTCTCATTAGTATTAGTGACCTTGAAAGAACAGAGACCACACTTGTGAGATTGAATCAGTTGTTATAACACGAAAATAAGTGCTACCGGGTGAGGTTTGTTTTGCCTGGCAACACTTGTTTTATATTTTTCTTTAATCTCTTATTGGTCTTTTTTTTTTCTTTTTGCATTGCAACCCTATTACCAGGTGCTTTAATGAAAATGTTATAATGCTCCTATGAAGTGTCTGTTACGCAGAAGTTTAAATCCACCTCGGTGAGACATAATTACGAGTGTTCACCCGCTGCGATGTTGGAAGACGAAAACGTAGAGGTTATCAGCTCGCTGCTGTAGAACGAAGGAAATAGGTACCAAATGGGTACCAAACTTTTTATCACAGCAATTATCATCAATGCCCATTAGCAGCGTGTACCTCTGTGTGCATGTAGGCGAAGCTTTTATAAATTTTATATCCAAACCACACAAAGGCAGGGTTATTATTAGACGCAGGGAGGTAGGGCGCGCGTGCGTGCTCATTTTGGCTGAGGTAGGGTTTTCACCACATGGTAACCATTGAAGGTGCTGCGCTAGTTGCTCTTGGATCGCAGTGCATGATAAACAGCGTGGCCAGCCAAACCAAACAGCCACGTGTGGCCAAGTTTTCCCTCTCACATGATACACACTCGATCTTGATAGATTAAAGAATAGAAACAGCATGAACCGTGAAGAATGTACCGCTGTGCGTTCAGCTCCATGAAGCAGCTGGTAAAAGGAAACATTTTCATACAAGTACCCGAATTGCAAATTACTGGCAAACAAAGACGGATGTTACGTATTTTTAATCCTAAAGCGCATATTACTGACCGCAACAACACACTTTTAATACAGTAAGTTTATTTATTTTTCCTTGTTTGATTATCAGCCAAACGCTGGATGTTGTGCAGATGTTCCAGGTACGGGGTGTAAGGAGCGTTTTCGCTCCACCACAGGGGGCTCGTTAAGCCTCAATTACAGTAAAGGCCATTTTTCCTTAAATTTAATTAAAGTATGTTTGGTGACAGTGTGTTTAGACAGGGCTTATTTTCTACCCCACAGGAGAACCGCACAGCATGTTGTTTTATTCTAAATTAAATGTTGTGGTGTAATTGGCTCCTGACATGTTTTTTGTTGTTCTTTTTTTTCGAACATGTGTTTTTACACGTACAGGGTGTCGGAGTGCAGCTGCAGACACAGTTATAGGTCCACACGCTTTTGGGAGGGAAAATGATGGAATCAAAATAAAAGAAAGCTGTAAATTGCAGTATTGAATAAAGTATACATTATCAGTACGTAATAAGTGTCATTTACACCTGGAATGTTTGTTTGTTTGTTTGTTTGTTTGCATCCTTCCTTACTGATGTCCTCCCTTACTTACTTACTCACATTTACGTACTTGCTCCTGTATGAGGTTATACACAGTTTTATATGGAATAAGATCAATATTGGTGATTTGTTTGTTTGCAGATATAAGAATAGCATTTAAAGACATCATAATTATAATGCGTTACAAATAAATAAATAAATAAATAAATGCTACGGTATGAGGGTATGTACAATTCTGTCTGAAATAACAGTAAATGTGTTTGTTTACATCATCCCTTACTTACTGACTGACATATCCATTTACTTCCTTGCTCCAGTATGAAGTTATACACAGTTTTATCTGGACTAAGATCAGCATTATTAATTTGTTCATCTGTCTGTCTGTCTGTCTGTCTGTCTGTTTGTTTACATCCTCCTTTGAAAATGTTCTTCCTTATGTTCTTACTGATTTACCTCCTTGCTCCAGTATGAGGTCATACACAGTTTTATCTGGAATAAAATCAATCTTGTTGATCTGTTTGTTTGTTTGTTGGTTTGTTTGCAGATATAAAAATAGTATTTAAAGACATGATCATTATAAAGTTTTACAATACAAATTGATTGATTGATTGATTGATTGATTGATTGATTGATTGATTGATTGATTGATTGATTGACGACAGTGTGAAGATATGTACAATTCTATGTGAAATAACAGCAAATTTGTTTTTTGCTTGTTTGTTTGTGTACTTCCTCCATTACTTATTTACTGACTTACTGACATATTTACTTCCTTGCTTGCTCCAGTTTGAGGTTATACACAATTTTATCTGGAATAAGATCAAATTTATTTATTTGTTTATTTGTTTGTTTTCAGATATAAGAATGGCATTTAAAGACATAATGATAAGATTTTACAATAGATAGATAGATAGATAGATAGATAGATAGATAGATAGATAGATAGATAGATAGATAGATAGATAGATGCTACAGTATGAGGGTATGTCTAATTCTGTCTGAAATAATAGCAAATTTGTTTGTTTGTTTGTTGGCAAATATAATTGTCACAGTTTAAGACCTTGGAATTATATGTCTTAAAAAAAGAGGATGAATGAAAGATGTGACAGTATGAGGATACAGACAGTTTTATCATGGGTGGCATTTATTTATTGATTGATTGATTTATTTTTATTTTATTTTATTTTTCCCCTGGTGTAAGAGAAGATTTATTTATTTATTTGTTTATTTATTTGTTTGTTTGCAGATATAAGAATAGCATTTAAAGACCACAGAATTATGACATTTATATCTAATAAAAGAAAATAATAGAAACCTACAGTATGAGGTTATACACAGTTTTACCTGAGGTAAGAGCATTTTTGGTTTGTTTGTTTGAAAGTCAGTGCTGCTGTTTCGGCCTAATTACACCCATTAAACCACAGTAAAACCCATATTTTCTCATCACTTATTAAACACATTATTAAAAGTCCTGAATATTATAATTTTGTGTTAATAAGAAAATGTGAGTGAAGCACATCACAATGAACAAAACAAAGCTTTCACTTTGTAAAAATACTTTTGAAAGGATTTTTCAGTTGAAAAAACATAAAAATAATGAAATGATTTCAGCGTCTGTCCACACACTGAGGGACTGAATAAAAACGCCACCATGATGAACAAGAACACGACTGACATGAACTCTTTTCAATAAGTCTGAGCTGAAGTCTGATCTCTAGTCAGACAGCCCGGAGCCCGGGGCCCGGGGCCCGGTGTGTGAGGATGTGCGCGTGTTTGCAGGAAACAGCATGTGCATTCCATGTTGTGTAAGTCTGCCTCCATACAGCCTCCTGCGCTGCGCGTTTGCTCGGCCGCTAATGAAACCCTGTTTTCATTTTCCGTTCTTGCAGCAGCAGAGAAAAGTGTCTCTGGGGAGGGAGAGAGTGTTGTAAACACGCTGCACTGAGCGAGAATTCACTTTATTCTGCACAATGAACAACATTCAAAACATGCAAAACACGCTTTCTTTCATCTGAAACAAAGAGATGCACTGGAGGAGGCGGCGGCGGCCGCAGCGGCGATACAGCACTACGGATTAATTCCCATTTCCAACCAAATTAACCTTTTTTGTACATGTTTCATTTCCAGTGCCGGGAAATTCTAGGTTCTTTTGATGTTTAGTTGATTTGAGGAGAAGTGTTCTGCTTGTCAGATATACTCGAGGTAACTCAGGGTTGGGGAGTGAAGGTGAGCCTGTCTTGTCCAATCCCAGAGAAGAACAGATTGCTGAAAAAGTGAATGATAGAAAGGAGTCAGAACACACAGTTTATTGCAGGTTGCTGTTTATGGAGCTGTGTAGCCGCAGAACGCTCAGAGTGACCAGACTGAACCCTGAACCATCACTGAAACACCTACAGTGAGCAGGTGAGCATCAGAACTGGACACGGAGCAATGGGAGAAGGTCGGCTGGGCTGATGAACCATGTGTTCTTTTACATCATGTGGACGGCCGTGTGTGTGTGTGTGTGTGTGTGTGTGTGTGTGTGTGTGTGTGTGTGTGTGTGTGTGTGTGCGTGTTACTTATGGGAATAAGGCAAGCCATGTGATATATATTGTGTGTGTGTGTGTGTGTCAGCTCTATTACCTGCTGGCCGAGCAGACTCTGGTCACCTGAGCCGTCCATTTATTACCAAAGAACGCTGCGGATCTGAATGAGGACTGAAATCTGATGAGTGGGCAACCAAACCTGCTGAAGTTTCAGAAATATTGGTGACGAAGCAAAAAAGAAAAGCAAAAATAAAAAAAAGAAAAGAAAAACAGCCCACGAAATTCTTATTAAATAATAAATGAAGAAATAAACAAACTCTGATCTATATGATCATGAAAACCGTCACCTCCCAGACGTTCCCGGATCTCAGAGCGGATCTGAGCAGACCGCTGAGGTCCATCGAGCTGCAGCACGAAAAGACTGGACATGGAGGACAGGAATAACACTGATCTTTAAAAAGATCGCTTTAAAGGTGAGAATTTACAGGAAACTGGAAGGAATGATTTTGTGACAAATGAACACAAATATCCGTCCGGGCTGGATGGAAGTTGGAAAGAAATGATCTGACAAACAAATAAATTTGAAGATATACATGACAATTATTCATTTTTCTGTCATATCACAGATATTCACTTTCCATCAGAATGTTGTCATTCAATTAACTAGATCGAGATTGTGAATAAAGTCACGGTAATTTGTTACAAACTGGGACGTCTGGTCACTGTACCCTATAGATCCGGAATGGTACGAGATAGAGAATGATGCTTAGTGAGGAAAAGTTGCGCCCTGCTGCCCTGAAAATAAATTGACAGAGTTATAAGTGACTGAAAAAAAGTTTGTTTTTCATGGATCATTCCGGATCAGTCATCCAGATCAGCACCAAAAGTCATAGCAATGTAATTTAGCCCAGAGGTATTCTTCTTCATGTGAAATTTGGTGATGATTGGCTGAAAACTGAGGGAAAAATAGCATCTTAAAAATTTTAGGATAATAATAATAATAATAATAATAATAATAATAATAATAATAATAATAATAATAATAATAATAATAATAATAACTAGATCTGTGACTAAAGTCAGTGATTTGCACTAGCTGTTACAAACTGGGATGTCTGGTCACTGTACCCTATAGATCCAGAACAGTAAGAGATAGAGAATGAAAACCGAGGGAGACATATCATCCGAAAAAAATGTTAGGATAATAATAATAATAATAATAATAATAATAATAATAATAATAATAATAAAGTAGAAAGATCCTGAATGAAAGCAACAATTTGTGCCAGTGCTGCTAGCGCAAATTAATAAACAGGGACTTGCATTTTCAGACACTCAACATGAACCACATGAAGCACTGATATGGTGAAATTTTCGACAAGGAGAAATTTATTTAGCATTTTTGGAAGGAGTCTCCAGTGTCAGTAATTTGTAACTGACTTACTTACTTAATGACTTACTTACTCACTGACTTGCTTACTCACTGCCTGTTATGCCATCAGCCTGTAGGGCAGCAACAAAGGTTCTCCATCTCTGGCGATCTGTCTCCATGTATTTTTAGGTCTTCCATGCTTGCGCTTTCCTTCTGGTGTCCAATGAAGTGCTGTTTTGATGATGTCTTCTCTTTCTCTTTGAATGACATGAACAATCCACTTCCAGCATCTTCTGATCAAGACGTTACTCATGCTCTCTTGGTTGGATTGTCTGAACAGGTCTTCATTGGAGATAGTTCTGAGCCAAAAGATTCATAATATTCTCCTGAGATGTTTTTGTATGGAATGTTGATAGTTTGTAAAGGTCTTTCTCAGTCATCCACCAGCATTCGGAGCCATACAAAAGGGTTGATAGAACACAGCTCTGGTACAGTTTCAGTTTGGTGTTTTTACTATACTGTGATGATTTCCACATGTTTTTAAGGGATCTGAAAACATTTCAGGTGCTATTTTATCAGCTTTTGATGTCAAGTCCTGCTCCTCCATCATTACTCATTATACTACCAAGGTAAGTCAAGTTTTCTGAGATAGGAAGATTTTTTCCATTTACGTGTATGGGTGTTGCATTGTTTACATTTATGGTCATTACTTCTGATTTAGTTTTGCTTATTTTTAGACCTACTTGACTGGTAAAAATGTGTAATTAATTTGCGTTAGCAGTGCTGGCGCAAATTGTTACTCTCACTCAGGATCCTTCTTCTTCTTCTAATGTTTTTAGGATGCTATTTCTCCCTCAGTTCTCAACCAGCCATCACCAAATTTCACATGAAGAATACGGTACCTCTGGGCTGAATTACGTTGCTATGACTTTTGGTGCTGATCTGGATCACTGATCTGGAATGATTCGTGAAAAACGGGATATTTTTCAATCACTTATAACTCTGTCAATTTCCATGATTTTTTCAATCAGTTTTTTTTTATTTTGTTCAGGATGACAGGGTGCTACTTTTCCTGACTAAGTGCCATTCTTTACCTCTTACCATTCCGGATCCATAGGGTACGGTGATCAGGCATCCCGGTTTGTAACAGCTAGCACAAATTACTGTGACTTTAGTCACAGTCTCTATATACTCTGTCTTTGTTTTTTCTAGCCATTTGTAACGGTCAGAGGTAAAGCTGTAACTATTTTCGCACTGTGGGAATATCTTCAGATCTTTACACTTTTTTGTGCTAACTGTGTAACGTGACAAGCTCTATTTTTTTACTAACTTCAAGACAGAAAAAGGAAAGACTGTTTATAGCTGCTGTAACAAAAATGATACAGAAATTGTCAATATTTACAACATGTAAATGTTGTAGAATGAGAACCTACTGTATATGTAACTATAAATGGATAAAAAGTTCTTTAATTTAAAGAAAAATGTAATCATTTGCAAATTGATGTCGTTTATGAGGAATAAATTATGAAGTCGTTGGGAAATAATCAACTTCGCTAACTCTGATTTTTGCTTGGATGCTTAACATCATTGATTATTTTCCTATAACATCATGCCCTGTTGCTTTTTATCCCTCAGCAGTGTTTTCTATTCGACTTTTGTTCAGATCTGATTTGTGAATCCAGCCCAACTGTCAAGAGGTGAACCAGCCATCAAGACTTCGCATTGCTGCCATATTTGACAACTTCACCCACCATACAAAGAAGCCGCTTGGCTTCCCTGAGTGCTCCATCGCCTCCCTAAACCTAATTTTTCCTCATTAAAAGTCCTCCTGCCTTGTGTTGTTATAATTTCCTCACTCTGTCTCCTAAAACAGAGGGCCCTTGATTGAACACGGGTAAAGTCGGTCATCATAACATGACCTGCAGATACAGCAGAAACGGTGCGACGGCTGACCCCGGCAAACTGCCTCTCTGCACATATTGCGCAATTCTTCATATTTAATGGGGAAACATGAGGCGGTGATTTTGTGGGCGCTTTCTCTCTGGTGTCTGCTGCTCGGGGTGGAGTGAAGCCACTTAATGAGAATCCCCTCTTCTCCTCCATCATTTTAAAGCAGGCAGTGCACTCAGCAGCCTTGGCTTCCCTCTAAGGACCCCCGCCAACCCCCCCACCATGTTGTGCTCGTTTTTGTACCCACTAAATTATGCATGAGCTCCTTAAACGCCGTGAAACATTGGTTTAATATGGAACAAACTTGTTTTCTAGCTTTCCCAGCTCAAATTAGGGCAGGATACTTTAACTTTATTCAGTGTTTTTTTCCCCCTCCTTCGCCTCTGCTGGATGTAGTTGATGGCTTTCGTTTTTATCGGTCATTTTTTTCTGACTTCTCCATGCAGACGATAAATACTGCATGGATTTGCTGGGCGTTTTGAGTTCAGCTATTGTGCGTGTTTCTCGTTGAAGTTAGCTCAAGTTTGAAAAAGTGCATGCTTTTAACGTCCAAGGATGCATGACTCAAGGCTGTTTTTAGATTATTCAGTTTGCTTTTTTCCATTAAGATTAAAGTCTGACATTAGTAATACTTCACCATCAGCTAGTGTGTGTGTGTGTGTGTGTCTTTTTCCCTGACAGTGAGTCAAAATCATCGTGACTCCCTCCTCATCCCACAGCGTCCCTCTTAACTCGACTCTATTGTTAAACGTCATCCTCCGCTGTAATTTTTTATAATCCTCAAATAGAATCCCGTTAAAACTACAACACTAACTATTTTTACTTGCCTTACTAGCTGCGGCAGATGAGAGGGGATATGTAGATGATTATATTGTCATTTGCCCAGCTTCACTGCTAGAGTAATTGTAAATCATTGCCTCATGACATGTCAAAGGATGTCGGTAGTGGGCAATTAAATGGCACAATATAATAGAGCAAATTATTGCCTGTCAGATTTTGAACAACACAGTTGGTATTTGAATTACACTTAATCATTATGTGCATTAGAAAGCTCTTTCGAATCCTGCATAAGACCGAGCATGAGCCACTACATTATTTAAACCTCTAATTGTGAAAGCCATTTATTTGTGGTTAGAGTACAACAAGTAGAGTCTTACAAAGCGCTGTGGTCTTAAAAGCTCAATACATCCAAATCAAAGTCTTCAGGGGCACAAACCAAATTGGCCAAAATGGGCAATTTTCACAGACAAGTGTTCTATAATTTCAGAGTGCAAGGATGAATATTAAATATTTACTTTTAACCAATGAGAAGCTGGGATCCCGCTTTGCATAATTCATTTAACAAAACAAATGAGGTTATATTTTGTCTAGACAACACACTTCTGTTTCACAACACTACTCACGCTCACTTGCCTTTTCAGTGCATTTATCTGTTAAAAATGCTGTTAAAATCTCATACAAATTACAGTAGTTTTTTTTTTATTTTGTCATATCAAACCCTTGATTTACACACTTAAAGGGCTGGAAGGTAGATTTCAGGTTATTTGTAGAAGACTGGAGTGAAAGAGGAAGAGTTGGCTAGCAGATGTCTTTAGCATAGTAATGTAGAACCAAACACTGGATCCACATTATGTTTGTGTAAAATTGCATGTACAGTCAGAGACCAGCACACGGAAGGTGTTCACTCCTGTTACTAATGCGATATTAACTGCAGGAGAAACCTTTCATTAGGCCTAATATACATGCATTTTAGGTAATTTTGAGTGCTATTGTGTAGTATAAGTGCCTGCACCAATTCTATCTATCTATCTATCTATCTATCTATCTATCTATCTATCTATCTATCTATCTATCTATCTATCTATCTATCTATCAAAGCACCATGTTAGGAATCAATCAGTCAATCAGTTTGTCATCTTAGTGACTTAAATATAATGTTATTGGTTATTCTATTCCATCCATCCATCCATCCATCCATCCATCCATCCCTTCCTTCCTTCATCTATCCATCCACCCATCCTTTCCTTCATCCATCCAACCCTTCCTTCATCTATCCATCCATCTCTTCCTTCATCTACCATCCATCCATCCATCCATCCATCCATCCATCCATCCATCCATCTCTTCCTTCATCCACATCCCTTCATCCCTTTCTTCATCCATCCATCCATTCTTTTCTCCATCCATCCATCCATCCATCCATCCATCCATGCATCCAACCCTTCCTCCATCTATCCATCCATCCCTTCCTTCATCCATCCATCCATCCATGCATCGAACCATCCAGGCATCCATCCATCCAACCCATCCTTCATCTATCCATCCATCTCTTCCTTCATCCACCATCCCTTCATCCCTTCCATCCATCCATCCATCCATCCATCCATCCAATCTGTCCTCCATCCATCCATCCATCCATCCATCCATCCATTACTTCATCTACCCATCCCTTCATCCCTTCATCCATCCATCCATCCCTTACTTCATCCATCCATCCTTTTCTCCATCCATCCATCCATACTTTCATCCATCCCTTTCTCCACCCATCCATCAATCCATCCCTTCTTTCACCCATCCATCCTGTTCTTCATCCATCCTCCCTTCTTTCATCCATCCATTCCTTCATCCATCAATCCATCCATCCCTCCCTCCTTTTATCCATCCTTTTCCTCATCCATCTATCCAACCTTTTCATCAATCAATCCCTTCCTTCATCCCTCCATTCCTCCTTCATCCAACCATCTTTCCATCCTTTTCTCCATCCATCCATCCATCCATCCATCCATCCATCCATCCATTCCTTCATACCTTCCATCCATCCATCCATCCATCCATCCATCCATCCATGCAGCAGTCCATTCATTCAATCATTCATACATCCATCTATTCAAATAGTATTTTTGGACTCTTTTCACTGTTATCTTAGGTGAGCCTAGTGTGTATATGCAATTCTGAAAAGAGAAAGCCATGTTGTGCAACATAACACAATTCACACACACACATGCGCGCGTGCACACACACACACACACACACACACACACACACACACACACACACACACACACACACACACACACACACA
>JANZLB010000008.1:13507369-13520047 GCA_026167865.1 Notarius quadriscutis
GTATATTTTACTTCTGTGATTTTTAAATTGTTCATTTTTGGATTACGCTTCATTTTTGTGGCTACTGCCTCATAGAGAATATGCTATATTTACTGTCTGGACATGGTATCAGAAAACAAATATTATTTATAAGCAGTAGCCACATGTACCCATAGGGTACCTATTTTTCTCTCCTGTTTCAAATTTGTATCCCACAATGCCTTGTGCGAACAGGGAAAGCCCATTACATGATGCATGGTGAAGTATCTTGAATTGCGTCATGGTGAAGCAGGAAAAAATAGCAGAGAATTTAGGGCCACATGGCCCTAAATTCATTAACTATTCTTTTAAAAAATGAATAAAATTGGAAGTCTGTGGTTCGAATTCAGTAGCTTTTGGTCCACTAAACAAAAATCATTGGGTGTCAGGGAAAATTCTTTTTATGACCTAAACTTGAAAAATCTGCAAGGCAGTCGAGCTTTAAAATGGCATAATGAAAGCATTAATGTTGCAATCATTGATTTATATTTCTTACCAGTACAAATAACCTGGAAAAATAAGGATAAAAATAAGTAAATAATGGGTGAAGCCAAAGCCACAGCCCAGTGTATTATGCAGCCGAGAAAACCCATTTGAAACACTTCCTTATGGTCCAGATTGCTTATTTGTATTTGGATGAGCCTCTTGTGAGTCATTTTATCGACACTCGCCAATACTCTTCACTCCCCTATCTCAGTTTGAAATCGGCAAGCACCCAGCACAGCTTGATAATTCTCCTATAAGCCAAAAAAAAAAATTGCAAAAAACAAAAAAATGAATAATCAGTTTACACTTTCTATTGACTGACATTTTTTTTTACCTGATTTAATGATGGTGGTCTTGACACAACTGAAAAACTCCTGTTTCAAGAGCTAGAAAAATCTGGCAACCTTGGTGACACATATGTAATTTTAATAATCTCAATGGACCATCCAATTTATTTGTTTGGCATGCATGCAACTGTTTTTGGCCATTTTGCTTGCAAATTGTTTTGGCTAGTTCCAGTTCAGTCCTTGAAACATATCTTCGCTCACACATCTGCTCTCTGTTTTCATAAGGCTATCCTGATCAGTCATGCAATGTTTTATCACCTGTTGATGTTATTCTGTCACACACAGACAATTCAGCTTCTTAAATTATGTCTTTCAATCATTTAGCTACAACACACTCTTGAATGTGAATATATAGTAATGTTTGTCTTTCAGTAAACCAAGAAACATCTCTGAACAGCTGCGTCTGTGTCAGTCAGACTTGTAGTGCTCGAGTCCAGGACTCGGACTCAAGTCCGACTCGTGCCCTAATTTTTAAGGACTCATGACTTGACTTGGACTTAGACTCGTGGATTAACTGCATTCGGACTCGTAAATTGGAGATGAGGACTTGAATTTTTTCTTTATTTTTTGTAACATGCCATAATAATTTGGCATAAGATATTTATATCTACGTTAATTTTTATACTAATTTTGTGCAAGAGAATGCACATTCACCTGTTCATACGTTATGTTCAGGAATGGCGCTAAAATGCCTGGAGAAAACACCCCTAGGATTGTCCGCTTTGCTTATACAGACTTCTCATGCAGTGGGAAAAAATGCACTGCTATGTGTTCCATATGTAGAAGAACTATTGAGGAGATGACAGGGACAACCTCGAACTTCAATCGCCATTTGGCAAGACCATAGCCAGAGAAGTAAGTGACACGCTGTGTTCATTGCTCTGTTGATAGCGGGGCTTGCTTTGCTGACCGATGAACTAGCTAGTGTTAACCCTCTCATGTTATTTGCCCTGTTGATACTGGGGCTTGTGTCGGACTCGACTCGGATTAATAGTGGACTCGACTCAGACTCGACTTGAAATTTTCTTTCATGACTTGGACTTGAGTTGGACTTGAACGCTGGGGACTCGAGACTGGACTCGAACTCGAGGTTTAGTGACTCGACTACAACACTGGCGTCAGTGACTGTTGCTCCCTGATATCCGTTAGGCAGAATCTCCTGGGCAGCCGAAGTCTACGTTTATAGCTCATACTTTGTCAATTCAGTTTTCTTCAGTACAGACAGATCAAAACCTATCAATAACCCAAATCTGAATACGAGGAGCATTCCCTGAGTAAATATATATGGACGTACCTATTGAATGTTCTGATATATAGAGGTTATTACGCAGTGGTGTGAAGATATGAAGTTTATCTTCAAGTAGCGAATGTATATTTCACGATTGAGCGAAGTGAATGAGTGAAAATATTTTCAACACAAAAAGATAAACTTCATATTTTCATGCCACCATGTAATGTTCTTTATATTATATGGACATATCCACAAAAAATATGCAAGTTAATCAAAAGAATTTTAATTTTGAACCAGTTCACCATTTTGACAACGTGCATCCAGTCAGCGGGAAAACACTGGGAGTGACGTCATCAGAGTGAAATATCAGGAATTATTATACATACAGGACACTTTTTTGATGAAATAAAAACATGTATTCTATTCCCTTCTAGCGGGTTTCATTCATTCATTTGTTTGGACAGCATAAAATATTATTAGCATATTGCTTATCCTACGTGTATTACATCACTCTACCCAATGGAGAATGAGCATTGAATATGGTTTACGATACTGCATGGTCGTCAAGACAACATAATGTCACACGTCGGAGATGTAAAACTTCTGCATTAGCAAGGGACTGACAATTTGTAAACAAACATGGCCGCCAGGTTTGCTTCGTTAAATATGGAAGATTTTGAGAGAATTTTGAAAGAGAAAGAAGCATTAAACACCCGAAAGAAATGTGTATGTATAATAATAATAATATTGGCTGGCTTTTTCTTCATGTTATATTGGATATATTCCATTCAGCTACTCATCTTCGACTCATTCAATATCATGCTAGTTGAATGGAATATCTGATATACCACTCAACGCCAGCCAATATTATTTAAATATTGCTTTTGTGAAATTTGTCAATGCATGATGTGGTTCTTGGTCTTTTGACAGTTTACTCTTTCTCTCAGTTTCAGACATCTTTCCTGGTAGCAGCTCATGGATTTCCTCATGGAATATGACATCAATGAGACCTACCATGGCAACACGAGCAAGGCTTTCAATGGCACAGACATTGAAGCCAAGCATCAGTACAACTATTACGCCATGCTTTTGACGCTGCTCATCTTCGTCATCGTCTTCGGCAATGTATTAGTGTGCATGGCAGTCTCCCGAGAGAAAGCACTGCAGACCACCACTAATTATCTGATTGTAAGCCTGGCTGTGGCAGATCTTCTGGTGGCTACATTGGTTATGCCCTGGGTGGTATATCTGGAGGTAAGAACTATTTTCATCCCTACAGTATGTTATGTTAATCCAGAATATACTGAGTTTGAAGGAGGAATTTGAGAAGTGTGTTTGTGTTATCATACAGGATTAACTCAATCTTCCTTCTCAGTTCCCATGCCCTGTTGGTGCCTTGTATTGAGGAACCCATTTCATTTTATCTCCAGCATAACCAGTGGTAAATCATGCTCCCTCCAGCTCCTTTCACACTTGACATATTTCCTCTACATGTAGTCCGATGGGAAGCGATTTAATTTAAAAAGTGCTGCTTTCAACTTTTTGTGTCAGGAGTTTAAAAAGTCCAGCTTTCCAGAATAGCCTCAAGTGATTTTGTGTCTTTTTTTCTTCTTCTAACCAATCAGGTCAAAAGTTGGGCAGCAAACAAGAAAGCCGACAGTCCCAGTCGAAAAAATAAACTGAATATGCAAAATATTAGTGACTGAAAATGAGGAGCTTAACAAGATAAGTTTCTAAAACCATTTTGTTAGTTGTAGTGTTTGTTGGGATCCAAGGTCATGAGCCAGTTCATCTTTAACAGCCGCAAAGCCTACAGTGGTCAGTCACCAGTACCATATTGTGAAACGAGTCAAAACGTAGTTTTGGGTTTTAGTAAGCATGATCCAAGATTCTTAATCAAGGTTAATTGCAGGGATTAAATAAGGACAACCCATGCTTGTAGACTACTAAGGCAGGCTCAGATCAAATACAGAAGACACTTAGGAAAACGTAAAGATGTGGATGCATGCCAAGTCACGTCAAGCATCATTGTATAAATTGACAAATTAATCAATGGCTACCACATAAGAAATGAATACAATTAATGAAGAGGAGACATTGTGCATGTCACTATGGGAACCTTAACATGATTGTGAATCTGTGGCATATTCCAAGGCAAAGAACAGCCAAGTTGCCCTGATGGTAGCCATAGTTAGAGTAAATGTTGAAAGTTATTATTGAGAGTAATTATATCAGCATGTGATCTTGTCCTAGCTAAATGGTAGCACTGTTATGGTTACAATCATTGTTGTACGTGATCTGGCTCACAGTCGCTACATGCCCCAATATACAATCCTCCTCGGTCTTCTTTTCCTACAAGTTATGACACAGAAAAATCCCAAAGCTATAATTCATGAACAGCCCACTCCACATACGATCTGTTGGTCTCCGTTTGATCACAAAACAATAAAGGTTTCCTGAAGCAACATTTCAGCAACTTCAGATCAATATTAGTATCCCCTGCTGCCGATTTTCTGAATCGAGCCGAAAAGTTAGTCTACTCCGCCAGCACTGCCATGATTGAAAATCATGGCAGCGCATTCCTGCACGCTGATTGGCCAAAGCTTGAACAGTGTTCGTGAACCTTAGGTGTTGTGCTGTCTTACCTCTCAGTGTCCCCCAATCAGCGCGCCCAAATTAACCTGAGAATAATGATTTGAAGCCACATACATAGTGTATCATAAATTTAGATTTGTGCACTACTTGTTTAATTTCCAACCCTTCCATACTATGACACGGTGTGTTGTTGTGAGCCTTTAGTCCCATTTTTGTTACTTATTTTGACAGTACACATTTAAAACATTGGTGTGTTGTTTCTTGCAGACGAATTCAACATCACTCAGCTTTCAACCAATCAGCGTGCAGCAATGCATCATGTGATTTCCAAAATGGCAGCACCGGCGGAGTAGACTGGAAGTTTTCTTCTTAGTTGAAAAAAATCGAACGTTTAGATCAATATTATTAACTTGAATTGAATAACATGTTGGGCCGAGTAATCTTCACTGATTCATGATCAAAATAAGGTTAGTAGACTGACCATGGAGCTGGCAGTCTATGAAATACATGAGTTCTAACACAGGAACGCCCGTCTTTGGGATTTTTCCGTGTCATAACTTGTAGAAAAAGAAGACCAAGGAGGATTTTGTATTGGGGCATGTGGCAACTGTGATCTGGCTCTGTGTTTATAAGCTTACATCAAGGGAATTGCTAAATATTGCTTTGTCCTTGGGACATGCAGTACCACACTATAAACTGAGTCCACGAAGGTTCCACGGAAGCATATACCATACAAACTAGCCTCCAAATCAAAAGAAACAGCGTGTATTTTGACGCTGATCTAAAGTCTAATATAGGTACACCACTTTAATAAGGCTTTGCAATGCATGCAATAATAGTCTTTTTTTATAATGTTGATCTAAAAAATGTCGATCTTTGTGTATCTAACATTAGATTCACTTAATTATTCGCTTATGAAATATTGCTTGTGTTATCTTAGATAAATCTACAACCATCTTCTGGTTTTATAATCCTATTGAAAATGCAGAGGGGGTGAATATTTGTGAGGCAGCTTTTAGATGTGAATATACACTCACTGGCCACTTTAATAGGAATGTGTTCTTGATTCTAAGATTCTTGTTCTTGGCCGCAGCAGTGGAACCCAATGTGGTCTTCTGTTCTGCTGTTGCATGCTGAGATGCTTTTCTGCTCACCATGGTTGTAAAGAGTTGCTATGAGTTACTATATCCTTCCTGGCAGCTCGAACCAATCTGGCCATTTTCCTCTGACCTCTCTTATCAACAAGGCATTTGTTTCCACCCACAGAACTGTCGCTCATTCAGTGTTTTTTTGTTTTTCGCACCATTCTGTATAAACTCTAGAGAGTGTCGTGTGTGAAAACCCCAGGAGATCAGCAATTTCTGAAATACTCAAACCAGTCCATGTGGCTCAAATCAACACCCATGCCACAGTGAAAATCACACTTTGAGATCACAATTTTTTTTTTCCTATTATGATGTTTGAAGTGAACATTAACTGAAGCTCTTGATTTGTATATGCATGATTTTATGCATAGTGCTGCTGTCAGGTGTATGGGTGTACCTAATAAAGTGGCTGGTGAGTGTATTTCAACGGGACGTGTAGTTATAGTGGGCCATTGTGTATAGTGTATTCATCATGGGATCGTTTCCAAAATGCTTGCCGTTTCCCTTTGTGTTATTCTGTGATGTGTGTTAGGGTGGTTTTGCATGGTCTCTCATGCTCCAGTTGCATGTCTGGAAGATTCCACTGCCTCTTCATTTATCTCCATCACTGCTGGATGGCAGGAGACTATGGAAACAACACTCTCACTCATTCACAAGAGTCCAGAGGACTCTAAAGCACACTTCTCTCTCTTCTTCACAATCGCTCCCACTTCTGTCTGTAAAAGCTTTAAACTGCTCGCCTCAGTTTCTCATTTTATCCCTCTGAACCTCATGCCGTCCTTTCCCAAAATACACCACAGACACTGTAACGTCGCCGTGTTCAGTATACAATACACTGTAAACTCTTCTCCAGAGGCTCAGATGAGATTAATTTGTGCACTGATGAGGCCAGTGTTATTGGGAAAACCATTATTGTGTTGCATTATCGTTATGACCAAGCATTTATTAGGACGCTGATGGTATCCCACAATCTCCGGCTTTAATTGCACAGCTTTGGGGCATAATATACACAATGTTAATTATAAGCGAAGCACGAAGCTTGGCTATGAAGGAAGAAACGCATAAGGCTGAGCCGTAGCTTGCTTCTCTAATGCTATTTAGACCAATCACTTTTGATTGATGGCAGGCATCTCACGCCAAAGAGCCACAACTTTTAAATGAGGATCATTTTACACCAACCAACCGCAGGGTAAGCGGTCTTGTGTGTATTTATTTAATAAAGAGGTGTGATAAAATTACCTTTTTGTCCCTCTTACTGTTCAGGTATTTTAAAAAAATTTTTTTTGCCTTGCTCCAAAATGACAATGCGAAAAGGAAGGCGAGTTATTCGATTCGATTCTTCATGCATTTTACACCCATTTTATGCAAATATGCAAAGCAAGGGTGACCTCAAATTGTTATAGAAGAAGTCAGAAACTGTCCAGGTTTTAAACTCGACTTGAATATGGAATAAAAATTAAAAAATCCAGAAATGTCAAAGCCTAATTGATGCAATTTATATACTATGGAGAATTAACTTGCAATGTTGAAGTCTGTCGATAAGCTTTATTTGAATAAATCTCGTCAAAAGTTCCCAAATATTATAGCATGTCATTGGATCAATTCTGTCAGGCTTCATTGAATCTGTAAGTCAGTAGCTCCAGTAACTATAGTAGTTTAACACTAGCTACAATAAACCGTGTAGCTGGCTGACATTTTCAAATAAACCCTGAGAGATGAATGATGTGTTTCACAGAATTGAGTATCAAGTACAAAGTGTATGGTACAGGAAGCATTTGGAGCTGCCAGTAAATTTTTCACGTGTGATTTAACAATCTTTGGCTGTGAGGCATACACCGGTGTGGACGTCTGTCAAGTGTGGAAAGTGACACTCCTCTTTTCTCGGTGCTCTGCCAAAAGGCCTGCTATATTCCCCTCCCCTTCATTTGATTTGCCTCGCTCTCACAGCACACACACAGCTTCATCTCAGATTTTTAGCTGCATATGTGCGTGTGTGTGTGTGTGTGTGTGTGTGTAAGGTAGGATAAGGGAACTCAAAGCAGGTTATGATTAATGCTGTCCAAACCCACATTGCTCTCCTCATGCAGCGCCAACATCAGCACGCTGATGGAGGCTTGCTTTCAGAGCTGTTTTATGCTGCATTGCACGCCTTTGAATGGTATTTGTCAGTCCCGTAATTCCAACATCCAACTTGTTTACATTCAAGATAACTTGTAAATCAAACCTGGGAGAAATACCCATGATGACCGACTTTAAGGCTTTCTAATAGCCTGCGGTTTGCCAACATTCGCATGAGTGATGGCTCCCATCACAGATAAGGCAAAGGCGAATAGCAAAACAGATTCAAAGAGTGGCATTAGCGTTCATTTTAAACTGTTTTGAGTGTCAGATTTCCTCGTATGGGGCTTGGCAGGAGGCAGGACTCAGGCTGACATTCTGTCCAGCTTTCTCTTATTTATAATCATGATGCAATGAGTATGAGTTGATGGAAAAGCTGAGGCGATCCATCAAATAGGTCAGCTTCGTCTTCCTTATGATTTCGCCGACAGATTAGCATGTGAAAGCAATTCAAGGGCCATCCGTTGAGATTACTGATAATTGAGAGCCTACATCATCCACTTATATATCAATATTACAGACTTCTCAGCCCATCTCAGGAATGAATCTATGCGTGGAGGTCAGTTTTCTTGAACTTGTTCCACAACATTTAGCATACGATTTTAGGAACATTTTTTTTTTTATGCAAGTGAAGTCATTTTCATGAAAGACTGCCAACATGTGGTCCTTTACATTACATCCAGGGCTAGACTAATTTAATTCTGTTGTTTTTCTTTCACAACTACAATCTCTCCGGCGGAATTTGAAGAAGGGAGATGATGAAGCCAATTAAGGTGCAATCAAAAAGGCGCTTTAAAGCTGAGCATGGAGCGCTGACCAGCCATTATTGTGTATAAGTGCCATTTCTAAATGACCAGTATCAATCCCTAAAGGAAAAGGCTACGTGTCTTTCCATCTCATGGCTGTAATGAGTCTATTAGGAAGGGCCATAGATGCTATTCCACAGCCTCCAGACTGGAGATCTCACCCAAGGGGAGTGAGCCCATGTTGTGAAAATTGACCTATCTTCTGTTTCTTCCTGCGGAGGTCTGTGTTAGTGAGTGCATTCAGGAGTTAGAGTTTAAGCTGTTTGTTCTGCCCCCTGGTGCCCCCGAAGGCCGTTTAAAGGGTCTTTAATGCCTCCCACCCTGGGCCGCGTGTTTGTTTTTGTACCATAGCCGGTTCATGCTACGTTTAATGACGCAGGCTGGGTTTTTGACTGATTTATCAGGGACCATTAAGTCAGCGAGAAGGGAGCTGGAAAGCACTTTTACGTCTGTTTCAGAAAACACACTGCCTGCCAAGACTGCTCAGTACCGGGCCGGCGCTATGTCGCTCTTCAGGGAGCTTCATAATCGCAGGCTACATAAAGTTTTAGAGTTCCTGGTGTTCGTAGATCGCTTGGTTTTTATTCAGGTTTTATGGAAATATCAATACAGTTTGTTGACTTTAAGAAACTGAAAATGTAATTGATTGAAATTTCAAACAGAAATAGTCCATGCACAAAAATGCTGTTGCACTGAATCAACCACACCACAATATTGTTATTGCATTTACATAAGAAACTGATCCATAGCAATATTTATCCAGAAGAACAATACTTAAAATCACAGCGGGTCCTTGTGAAATATATATGCTTTTAAAAATATGTTCTGATCATGATAATCAGGAACCACGTGAGACCAGCAGCTGTTTCCAATAAGAATGTGTTCCATTTGACAGTTGTTTGTGTGAAGGTACCTTTATAAGGAAGTGTTGTTGCCTATTAAACGGACCATCTGTAGGACAAGACTTGGAGGCCTTGGGGACACGTTCATGTTGTGGTAGAAATGCAAGGAAATTTGAAGCATGTGTGTTGGAAACGCAACACTGTAATCAACATCTGCCAAAGAAGAGAGTGAGTTACATCTCAGAGTGTGTTTCGCCCACATAATGCTGTCAGTCATGTCTTCGAGTGGACCCCAGGTGAAGGGTATGTTGTTAAGTTTCTGTCAAAAGTAATTGTGTGTGAAGGCAACATCACATTTTTATGTAATTCGATGAATCAGAAATTCACTCCTGTGACAATTGCAAATAATTATTCACAGATTTTGTTCTCACTTCGGGGATTTACATACGTGCATCTTTTTGTCAGTGTAACAACTTGGAGCCTTTTTGAAATCTAAGCTCCGCCCCATAGCCTTCTGCAGCCAATCACAGATGGGAGTTATTTCGTGCAATGCACTCAAATTATCAGTGTATGCTTTGGCAGTGCACTGAATAAATAAAAAGGAAATTTAGGGAAGTGGGTGGTACAGTGGTGTGCATGTGATGGTGCCTTCTCACAGCTCCAGTTCCCTGTTTCAATCCTCAGCTTGGGTTACTGTCTATTGAGTTTCACATAGTGTTTGTGTAGGGGTTCCTCTAGGTTCTTCGTTTTCCTCCCACCTCCTGAAAATATGCCAGTAGGTTAAACTCACTAGGCTTAGTTGGTTTTGGTGTGAAGCATTCAAACATGTGTGCATGGTTCACCATCCTGGATGTATTCTCCCCCCATGCCTAGTGTTTCTGGAATAGCCTCAGGATCCATCATCATCAAGACCAGGACGAAGCAGTCACTCTAAATGAAGGAATTATGTGGGACAACTGTCATCTGTTAATGGACATCTAACCTCAAATATGTAATCTCAATTTAAATATGTAATTACTATAATAATTCAAATATGTAATCTCAATTTCAAGTTCAACTCAAATATGTAATCTCAATTGAAATATGTAATCTCAACTCAAAACATTTAATCCCAATCTCAACTCAAAACATTTAATCCCAGTCTGAACTCCAATATGTAATCTCAACTCCTATATGTAATCCCAACTCAAACATGTAATCCCAATCTGAACTCCAATATATAATCCCAACTCAAATATGTAATCTCAACTCAAACATGTAATCCCAATCTGAACCCCAATATGTAATCTCAACTCAAACATGTAATCCCAATCTGAACCCCAATATGTAATATCAACTCCTATATGTAATCCCAACTCAAACATGTAATCCCAATCTGAACACCAATATGTAATCTCAACTCAAACATGTAATCCCAATCTGAATTCCTATATGTAATCTCAACTCAAAATGTAATCCCAATCTGAACCCCAATATGTAATATCAACTCCAATATGTAATTTCAACTCAAAATGTAATCCCAGTCTCAACTCCAATATGTAACCTCAGCTCAAATATGCAATCTCTATCTCAACTCAAATATATAATTTCAATCACAATTTAATTATGTAATCTCAATCACAACTCCAAAAAATATAATATCATTTAAAATATTCAACCTCAACTCCAATATGTAATCTCAACCTTATAAATATGTAACAAGTCTCTCTGATTCTCTGGTACTGGAAATCCTTAATATTTCAAAGCCCAATTCCTAGATTTATTTCCTTATATGATTACCACTTCAAAGACCACTTCACCAATATATGATCTAAAAAGATAATTTAGTTTAATACTTTGTTAGAGTTTTGTGAACAATAGCAGCAACAATCAAACTTGATTAATGTAAAATCAAAACATGCTACATATTATACATCATGTGTAGTGTTCATTTTAACTAAAACACACTACGGTGTTTATTTTCGACAACACTGAGTTTCCATAGGAGTTCATGTAACATGTATGCTGAGATGTTTACTTATTTTATTTTATACTGTATTTCTTCTGTCAAACTATGTCCTGTTTGGCTCTGTCAGAGTGGAACACCGCGAGGGTACAGAGTGTATTTCCGGATGATTCCGTCAGTGCTAGCGATACTGCTGCTAGAAGATTGTTGAGCTCGCTGGCAGGGCCTCATCTCGACTTGTCTCGTCTCAGCGAGGGGCGGGTGGGCGTCCCCGTCCCTGTCCCCCGTCCCCATCCATGCTAGTCAGCCATCGATGATGTGAAGTGACGCTCCGTCAGCTTCTATAAGACAGCGGCTAGGCGTCTTCCAGCTCCTCCACGGGACATGCATTATTCAAGAGCCCAATAACAGAGCCTCTCTCAATCCTGTGCTAGTCAAAAGCCCATCCGCTCCCAGGCTGACACCGGCAGGCCGAGAGGGGAGAGGCGTGCTCATGCCCACACTGATGCACGTCTCCTACTGCTTAATGAAGTATGTAAGTGGAAAGCTGATAGGGCAGCCGGTACACATGTATGGGATATTTGGAGAAGATTGACGGTTTGTGGAATCCCTCCCACTGCTGGCTGCAAGGTTTAGTCAGGGAAGACATGGCTTCAGATCTGGGCAGCTTCCTATATATCAGCCTGTACATGATTCCATGATTGTGGTGCCATTCAGCACCTGTAAGTCTTAAAAAGTGAACTTTTTAAAATCACGTTTCAACATTGACTCTAAATCATCTATCTAAAGCAATGTAAAGCATGCATTTAACTGTTGAAAAAGTGTTATTCCATCCCAAGTAATATCTCATTTTATAAAAGGTCATTTGGCTGACAATGTCTGCATCTTGCTTCTGAACAAATAATGGTTAAGGTTTTTTTTTTTTTTAAAGCACAGAATTACCAAATACATAAAATGTGGTTAACTAGCATCTATGTTCATTTTTAAATTAATACTTTTATTTTCAATTTTTAAATTAGGTATAGGGTTGTACTTTCAAAGTGACCTCTTGGGTCAACATCACTGAAAATAAAGAAGAAGAAACCTTTATTTGTCACATGCACACTTCAAGCACAGTGAAATTCATCCTCTGCATTTAACCCATC
>JANZLB010000008.1:13615443-13625558 GCA_026167865.1 Notarius quadriscutis
ACACAGACAGATAGGGTGACAAAGAGAGAGAGAGAGAGAGAGAGAGAGAGAGAGAGAGAGAGAGACAGAAATGCCATGAATAAGCAACTCACATGATTCACACTCTGATTTCTCAGCCTGCATATATATATATATATATATATATATATGTGTGTGTGTGTGTGTGTGTGTGTGTGTGTGTGCGCGTGTGTGTGAAAGAGAGATTGTGCATGCGCGTTAAGTGGTGGGGTTATCTTGTCCTGTCTTACCTGTACACACCTCTTTGTAGGTGGGGTTGGGGGTGAATCCACCTGCGTAACCCACCTGAGTAGAGAACACACCAGGAACATTCCAGAGGCGTCTCTCTGCACCCCAAAAACAGCCCATACCTGTGAAAACACACACACACACACACACACACACACACACACACACACACACACACACACACTCCAGTGTAACACATGCCGTACAGTGTACACTACCCTGGTGAAAATCTTTCTAGGATCTTCAAGGTTCTTTTCAAGGTCTTCTAGGATCTTTAGAATTCTTGACAAGACCTACAAGAACCTTAAAAACCAAAAACCACATTAAATTCCAAACAAAACAATTCTTTATTGATGCCATCATAACACAACATATCATGAACACAAAGTTATGTTGAACATTCAGGAAAAAGCAAACATACGGCAACATAACAATATCCTCATCAACCTGAAAAGGATCCTTTTAAGATCTTTGAGGGATCCTTGTTAAATCTTTGAGGATCTTGGAGGAACTTTGCAAAGATCTTGTGAAGATCTTGACAAAGATCCTGATCAAATCCTCAAAGATGTTAACAAGATCCTTAAAAGGATCATTCTAAGACCTTTGAAAGATCCTTGTTGAGTCCTTGAGGATCTTAAAGGATCCTTGCAAAGATCTTTGTGGGGATCATTATGAGGCTCTTTGTAGGATCCTTAAAAGATCTTTGTCAAATCCTTGAAGATTTTTTTGCATATAAAGATGTTTGAAGATCTTTCTAAGATCCTTTAAGGATCTTTGGCAGGTCTTTGACAATCCTCATGGATCTTTAAAGGTCCTGTGAGGTTTTTCACAATGGCTGGTCACACTACAGCTCGCGATGGGTTTGCGAATACTTGGTGATGGAAAAATTGGTAGCATCTCCACCAATCATGTGATGCACGGTGAATGTTTTCCCAGCTTCGCAAGGTGTTTTTTGGTGTCTCCGCCTCGTGAGTGGCCAAAAACTTTGCGAAAAATTTCAGTGCGTGTATTGAAATTTGGTGGCGATGTTTTAGTTGGAAAACTAAGTCGCGAATACTCTCAGATGAGTTTGGGAATACTTCCTGAAGCTTTGGGAATCTTCATCGAGCCTCTTGAGATGTCTTTGTCTCAAATCCCGATGCTCGCGGGAGCCTCGACGACACAGCGGCTCGGCATTGCCTAACCTTCCCCAAGACTTGAAAAGTGCATTTACATTTGTGCATCCTTCAGAACGTGTTGTGTGCACACTTGGTACCCAGCTGTTATGGGAAACACCTGAGCGCAATCAGGACACGCATATAAGGACGCTTTTCACAGAGACTTTGCAAAGTATTCTGTCAGGTATGCGGCGGTAGACGGATCGACGTGCAAAAGAGTCTTTATATGTACGTGCTGGTTATGTGTAAATCAGCATCAGGTGTTTCCCATAATGACTGGGTCCCAAGAGCGCACCATGTATCACCACCTAAACTGTATGTCTCCATGTATCGCCACCTAAACGCCACGTTTTTATCGATAAAGCATCGTAGTGTGACCGTAGCTTAACAAACAAGCTGCTAGCAAAACAGTTTTAATTTGCATTAGAAATTTAATGCTCATGTAATTCTACTTTAACATCTACAAACAAAATTAAAACATTTAAACATTTCATGATTTTTTTTTTTTAAACATTTGATCATCTGATACATGGTGTTTTTAGTTTAATTACAAAAAATTGTGTCTTTTTGGTGTAACTCTGTATAATTGACGATATGAGTGATAACTGGGTGGAGGGGCGTGAGATTATCACAATATTGACGTTCTATCATCACATTGCCCATTGGTGCTTAGTCAGAGCTGTATTAGGTGTGTATTAGTGCCATCACACCCGTATCCCAGCACGCAGTGGCTTTCGCAGTGCAGTAAATAATCCAAGTGGCATTTAAGGCCACAGCAGGAAGCCTTTCACATTTGAGGAAGCTCATCAATTAACCAGGAGTTACACCATGTGCGGTAAGGTTGCTATAAAGTGTACGTTAGAGTCGAGAAATAACTCAGGAGCAGAAGCAGATCTCGCACTGAAGCGGAGTGATTAACATCATTCGCTCTGTGGAAGAACACAACTCCGGTTTAGTGTTTGCATTTCTCACTCCAGCTCCTCACTTGTCGAGATTTTAATTAAAAAAGAAACTGAGTGAACAAGTTAAATAGTTCTGTACTGTATATGTCTTTTTTTTTTTTTTTTTTTTTTGTGAAGAAGCATTCTTCTAGTCTATATATTGTATTATTAAATCTTTTTTTTTTTAATCTAACAATATTCTATTTGATTTGAGTATTAATTCGAATTAATGATTAGGGACCGTCGTTTCTCTTTACTTAGTTGAGCGGTTCTTGACATAATATGGATTACTACAGTTCTGGTGTGGATCGGGTAATTTATTGTGTTATTTACTGTTTTGACCTCACTGCGACCTGGCCGAGTGGATAGCGGAAGTCAAACTGGGGAAGTCAAACTGTCACGGTTACCAGAGGGACACCTCCAGTAACCCTAGCTATGTCATAGGTGAGAGGCCGAGGGCTACCGAAACGGAGATCGGTGCCGCACCCATGCGCCTCAAGGAGTTGGGTAGTACTGGGACAGGAGACTGCCTGGGAAGACCAGATCCTGGCACAAGAGGGACTTTGACTGACTGTTTTTATTTCAAACGCATGAAGAAGGCAAGAACTCCTCCACTAATTAACTTTTGATGAGGCAGACCTGTTAATTGAAAAGCATTCCAGGTGACTACCTCATGAAGCTGGGTAAGATAATGCCAATAGTGTACAAAGTGCATTCAAGGTAAATGCTGGATACTTTACATTACATGGCATTTAGCAGACGCTCTTATCCAGAGCGATGTACAAGTGCAAAAGTCAGTACATTAAGTGCTGAACTTCTAGACAAGAAAGTTCTAGCACCAACTGAACATGTGACCGAATAACACCTGGTGTAATATGCTGTTGAAGTACCAATACTCAAACCAACCACACAAAGTACAACGAAATAGAGAACTCAAACGGCTAACCCCAGGCTAGACCATACACAGCCTGGGTTGGTCAAGACTGAAACGCAGCTACACAGTGGGCAGGGAAGCAGGGGAGAGGTGCAGCCTGAAGAGGAGAGTCTTCAGTCTGTGTTTGAAGGTGGTCAGGGAGTCGACAGTTCTGACCTCAATGGGAAGGTCATTCCACCAATGAGAAACCAGAACCGACAGCAGTCTTGAGCGGGCTGGGCAGGAGCGGAGAGGAGGAGGGGCCAGGTGACCAGTAGTAGCAGTGCATAGGGATCTGGTTGGGGTGTAGAGGCAGATCAGACTCTGGAGGTATGCTGGCCCTAACCCCTTGACAGCCTGGTATGCTAGCACTTCTTCCTTTTCTTCTGGCTGCTCCCGATTAGGGGTCGCCACAGCGGATCTTTCATCTCCATTGCTCCCTGTCTTCCGCATTCTTCTCTACCACACCTGCCACTTTCATGTCCTCTCTCACCACATCCATGTATCTCCTCTACCTGCTTAGTGACTACATTGTGAAAATAGCTAGACACAGGAAATGAAGCAAAGTGTAGAAATGTTGAGCAGTTAAGAGAGTCAGATACTCTAAATTTTATACCCACTTGGCATTGGTATGTTTTGCTAACTTCCATTTCAAAGTGCCAGGCTTAACAGCCATTCAGAGAACTTTCTGTTTCTGGCTTCCAGCAGCAATTCAACACCAATTCAGTCACCAAAGATGGATACAGATAAGGGCCGGCTTGTGCCAACACTTTGGGTTTGGAACACACCCCAAAAACTATGACTGACAGTCGAACCCTTGGGTTTCAAGTGACATTTCAATTTTGGTAGAACATCCTTGCAGTACTGGCTGAGACATACTGGATATTCAGCTGAACACCGTTAGCAAAAAGGGTTTCTCAAATCTTAAATAGGCAAACCCTGTTGTCGCATTCCATATAAAACCCTAAAGTGTTCTCATTTACATTTCTATAGTTGATATTTTTTTAAGCTCTCACATTGTGTCTTTTGGAAACATCTGACATCTGACAGGTGCACATCATAGGGAAAAAAGAAGTTGCCAGTAATTGTGCTTCTTTTCTCAAATGTCCTTGTACTCGTTTGGTATTTTTGTTCTTTGCCACGCCGTCTTCTCCATCTCATCTTGTCAGGGCCTTCATTTTAATGAGCATCAGATCGCCACTCTGAATCACCCCATCGTCACGACGACAGTCTCCGTGCCAGCCGTGTCCTCGGGAAGGTTCCAGAACTCGGTGGGCTTTGATATTTCCTTCTCTATCGCTTTTGCCTTGATAATGTTAACCCTCCTAACGAAGCCATTGTGCTGCTGTCCGAGCCCATTGTTTTGCCTGGGTCTCTTCCCTTTAGCAGCCGAGCTGTCTCTCTGATGAACATATGCGTGTCTGTCATACTATCCACGAGGGTTTTATCTCATCCTCCCCCTCATATCCCACCCCCTTTTTTTTTTTTATAAAAGCATTTACATTCACATTCATGGCCTGCAATGCTATTTGAATTCACACTGGGTGAAACTGGTGGAAGCAGTATATCTACCTGAGCCAAAATGTCATCTCGCATGAAACTGTGGTATAATTTAATAGCAATTAACAGTAAACAATAGTGTAGGGTGAACTCATAAATCAGTGGGCAGAGGAAGTGATGGTGGTGGGGTGGGGGTGGACGAAGGAGTGCACTCTGCTTTTCTGCTCCTGCTTTCGCTTGAAGAATTTTTGCAAAGACAACTTGTCTTGTTTTGTTAGCCAACAGTCACATTTTAACAAGGAGCAGAATTTATAAAAAAAAAAGCAGAACAGCACACAAATTATAAATGCATATTGTCTCTCTTTTCACTTCAGCTTCTTCTGAATACAGAGCACTCCTCAAGGGCATTGCGAATTTAAAATGTTATACAGTATATTCAACAAATATTTCCAAAAATCCAGCAAAAAGGTGGTAAAAATGGCTAATCTTTAAATACTAGGCTTCCCAGGTGATTAGGATCATTATCACAATGGCAATGGCGAGCAGTGCTCAGCGGCGCCAGCTTCTAAGGAAGAAGAAATTTATATGTGGTGTCAGTTGCAGGAAGTCAAAGACAGATGCACGTCATGGAGAGCTTTGATGTCCCAGTCGTTTAGGAAGTAGAGTCCTGCTGTTGTCGGAACTTCAAGGCAGATCCCTTTTCGTCCTAAATGAGGAGCGGCATTTCTACACAGCACTCCCTTTAACAATCAGCGTCAAGCCAGCGTTTGCTCTTGACTTGCCATCAGACACCGGTTTAAGTTATTTTGCAGATCTGCACAGCAGGACTGCTGCGCCAGAGACAGCAAAAGACAGAAACTGAGGACAATACATAATTTTGTGTCCATAACCAATTAGCATGATAATATTACACTATAACAGTTATGGGAAATGAGCTTGGTTTGTTTTATTCACAGATTCAAAATTCATGGTTTGCCATAATCTTTCCTTGGGTGCTCCTCGAGCGATTCGTTGTATGCGAGCAGATTGTGGCGTTGGGTAAATAAATAGATAAGATGTGCAACATTAAGTTAATGCGGATGAGCAGCTGAGGCAGTAATACAGAGGTAGAACGAAAGGCCATAAAAACCCAGCGTGGGTTCTCACTGCAGGCAGACGGTGCAGCCTCTGCATGCTCTTTCTTCCCTGTCTCACTCACTCTGCTTTTTCTCTCAGTCTTGGTCTCACTCTATTTCTCTTTTCACGCTGCTCCACATTCCAAAGGGAGAAAGTCTCGCTCTGTCGTTGGTGCAGGCAGGAGTGAGTGAGGGTCTGCCTCTGGGACCACAGCTGCTTCGAGCAGCCACTGACACTGAGGAGCACAGGCACAATCTTGCAGCCTTTTACAGCTTGTCTCATAGAGAACAAGACAAAATGAGGATGAAGGTGGAATATTTAGATCTCCCTGATGCATAGTTATCATACATACATGCTTCATATGCCTCTGTGCTTTGACTTAATTTAGACATGAAGTCTACTGGTTATATTGTTATGATCTGGTAATTGGGTGAGCACCTAGATTGTGTTAAAGGGAAATATTACAGAATTTGAAAGTGCCACTGGTATAGGGAAGTGATTCTCAAAGTTTTGAACAGGAATCCTCATGGGTTCATGAATCATAGTCAGGGGGTCCATAAATTTTTTTTAAACAATGTTGGAAATTATAACCTACTGTTATGAAAATTATATGCACTACTGAGTAATTATACAATAGTGTTCGCTTCTCGGTCACTTGAATTGAATGGGTTTAATCCAAAGGTATATAACTCAAGAACAATTCAGCCTATAATTGACATCAAATTGGACATAAAGAGTTTTACCAGTGAACAGTTTAAGAATAAAAAGCTCTATCCTTTTAATAATTAGTCAAACCAATTATATCACTGTTACCCTTTTCCACCAACAGGGAATAGGTTCCATTCTGGTTCACACACCAAATTTTGAACCGTTCAGAGCATTTCGACCAGAAATAAATTGAAAAGTTGGTTTGCAGTATGAATCTAGCTGGTTTTTCCAGCATGAACAGTGATGACATTGGATGCTAGCATCCGAAGGAACCACCTGGTTCTCAAACTCACAGAGAAATCCCGTATCCCAGGCAGCCTGGTGCCAAACATCAGTAAAGTTAATATTCAATCACGCCTTAACTACAAGCACTTTGCTGTATGTGCTGTAGAGCTTGAAAACAGCACCCCCCTCACCTCTGACTGGGTCATGGTTCAGTGGCACAAGGAATGGGAGGGTGCTAATTCCACCTTGCACAATTACACCCCTGAGTCCTCCACTAAACCTGCTGGGCATTCCCTCCCACACCCCACCTGGGTCAGGCTGAATGGTCTTTGCACCAGTTGGGGGAAAACTCAGGCCTTCCTTCACTCCATTGGCACAGCAGCTTCTGAGAACGGCTCCTGTGGTGCCCCCCCAAACTGTGAACCACTTATTTGAACCCTGTCCTGTCTTCAGTGCCCCCAACAGAATCCTGGGGCTAAAGACTCTTGATGGCCCCACTGTCAACTGGCTCTCTTGCCCTGACCTCCCACTGTGACTCCTGGTCAGTTCAAACGAAGGGCGATGAGTGATGACATCAGTGGTCATGTCATTAGTTTGGAGATCAAGCAGAGTGCAGTAATGAAGAATGCAATGGAAAAGGATACCTCTTCAGAAAAAAAAATAGAATGAAAACAAATATGTGCAATAACAGAACAAAACTTTGCAGGTAATCAACGTGCTCCGTCATCATGCTGTTACTTCCACTGTATATCGTGCAACACCCTCCGTTCATAATTAAAATGGTTCCACTCAAAATGGGTGAAAATGTGGGCTGGTTCACTAGCTGGCATCAAGGTTCAAAGAATCCCTGAATGGAAACATTTCAAGAACCTGTTACCTGTTGGTTGAAAAGGGGTATGTGTGGATTACAGGTGTAACTCAATGTCACAATCTGTATCTGAATCTGCATCTATGTATTATTTCAAATATCTGTATCTGCCCAAAAATGGGTGTGTACTAAAACTGAAGGTGTTACACTGATTCAGCATAATATACTTGGAGGAAAGCACTGTCTACCCTCTTCCACATACACAAACTCAGTGGTTGACTAGTGTCCAAGGAAACATTGTGATCCCTTGGCTCCCAACCACAGATGGCTTTGGCATGATCAGGATTCGAACTTGTGATCTCTGGTTGATATGACAAATACTTCTGCCTTGTCTTTGTCAAATATAAACTTTTTTTTTTTAATTGCATCCCGTTTAGCTCCCAGGCCCAATGAACATCTCTGGTCTCAATCAGATACCATGTGAACCATTCGAGCAAGCTTTCTCATAAAATCCTCTTATGCATATCTGTATTTCTTCTTCTTCTTTTGGCTGCTCCCATTAGGAGACACCACAGCGGATCTGTTCCATATATTTAATTTGGCATAGGTTTTACACCAGATGCCCTTCCGGACACAACCCTCCCCAATCTATCCGGGACTGGCACGAAGTATGCACTGGCTTGTGCAACCCCAGTGGCTGGGTATTTTACCTAACTTGCATGTCTTTGGACTGTGGGAGAAACCAAAGCACCTGGAGGAAACCCACACAGACACAGGGAGAACATACAAACTCCACAGAGAAAGGCCCCCGTCGGCCATGAGGTTCGAATCTGGAACCTTCTTGCTGTGAGGCGACAGTGCTAACCACGGCACCATCATGCAACCCTATATCTGTATTTATACTGTATTTGTAAAATGTTTATATTAAAGGCTACAACAAATTTGAGAACTTTTCAGAGATTTGAGCTCAGAGATGGGGTGGAAAGTGGGACACCCCATGCACCCTATAGCAGGATTCTCAAACCTTTTGCAAACAGGGACTTTAAAATAACTCGGTCATTAGTAGGTCCATGAAATGTATTTTAAAGTCAAAGGGGTATGTGGATGCAGAAAGTTTGGAAATCCCTGGTATAGGGTGCCTAAGGTGTTTTTTTGCCACCCCAACTCTAACTTCAAATCACAAACCTGACTTCTACATTTATGAAGAGTAAATGAATCATCCAAGATATGATGATTGTTACGACCTGGCTCAAGACCATAACAAAAGAGGAGGACACACTTCTTTAAATTAGAAAACTCAAGAATTTATCAGCATAAACAAAACTTAAACTGAAGAAAGAGTTAAAGGCAAACAAAATAAGCAAATGGATCAGTATGGAAAGTCAGTAATCAATAGTATAAGGAAAATGTCTGGATAAATAGAACACAAGGTGCAGTAGAAAATAAGGTAATTAAAAAAAAACCCAAACACAAACCAAGAAGGCACAAAAAGGATGGCGGCGGCCGGCCGGCCAGCCAGCCAGCCAGCCAGCCACCTACCTACCTACCTACCTACGTACCTGTCTGTCTGTCTGTCTCTCTCTCTCTCTCTAGTATCTGCCAAATTGATCTTATATAGAGGCTGAACCAGGTGAGACAGGCCTCGGGTGAGCAGGTGGGAGGAGCCAACACAAAACAGGAAAAACAAATGAGCCCAGAGAGCATTACATGATTCATAGCATAATTAAATCATTGCTACTGAATAAATACCTCGAGTATCAGGAATATCACTATGTGCCCACCAAGGAACAATCAAGTCAAGTCAAGTCAAATTTATTTGTATAGCGCTTTTAACAATAAACATTGGTGCAAAGCAGCTTTACAGAATTTGAATGACTTAAACCATGAGTTAATTTTATCCCTAATCTATCCCTAATCGAAGACAATCACGTCTTTCAGATACAACCTTGTCTTGTATATCATTAGCCAGGCTTGTAGTACTCGAGTCCAGGACTCAGACTCAAGTCTGACCCGTGCCCTAATTTTAAGGACTTGTGACTCGACTTGGACTTGAGCACTGATGACTTGCACTTGGACTTGTGCATTAACTGCATTAGGACTCATAAATTGGAGATGAGGACTCTGATTTTTTTTTTTGTTCTGTAACATGCCATTATAATTTGGCATAAGATATTTATATCTACATTAATTTTTGTACTAATTTCGTGCAAGAGTATCACACCTGTGCGTCTTGGCTCGTGCATCAGATAGACTCTTGGGTGCGCTCCGGACAGCATGTGCGCCAAGCGGACTCGCGTGTGCACCATAAACGACTCGCACCTGCACAGGATTAAGGCACAATCAGCACGCCTATATAAAAACTGTGAAAATGCACTTACTTTGCGAAGTATTGAGCTGCGTTGTTGACACATTACTGAGCCTTATTTCCTTATTTGGTTTCCTGATCCCTGATTTCCTGTTTCTCATCTTTGATTCTGCCGAGTCTACGATAGCCTGTTTGT
>JANZLB010000008.1:13788263-13800312 GCA_026167865.1 Notarius quadriscutis
CTAGTCTGAATCTTCGCTTCATATATATTTTTTATTTTCAACTAGCCAGCCGGGCTGCCTAGTGACAGGAATTACCCACCAAATGACAAATTAAGTCGCCTCGGGCGACCGGACCACCGCGAATTTCGAGTCCTGTATTTATTTACATATTCAGAGGTGAAAAGTTCAGTTGGATGTTTGGATTGTTTAAATTCTCACATGCTAATGTTAGAGACGTAAAGGTATAAGTGCATAATTAATTTAGATTTTTTTAAGTTATATATTCACTAGCTAACTAAATATTGTCATCACCCCCCCCCCCCAGTAAAAAAAAAACAAAAAACTAATGTATCCTTAAAGTAATGTTATATGTTGGGTTGGGCTTCAGTTTTGAATTATTTTCTATTTTAATAAAACAAAATTTATTACAAATGATATTATCAGCAACAACTTGAGTGTAACGTAGAATCTATTAAATATTTACATGACTTTCAGAATATCTTAGTATGTCGGATGTCGCACGTTAGCTTTAATGACAGTGTATATATAATCACATGGATTCCACAAGTTTGTGTAAAACCTGAAGGTACATGTTAGATCAAATCCTTCATACATAGTTAACTATTTCCCGCAAGTACTTCTCAAATCTATGGCCAAATCTCAAATTGTATTTTTTTTTTCTTTTTTCTTTTTTTGGGGGACTAGTATGCACTATGTCGGTTTTTCAACGCCATTAAGTTATACCCTAAGTAGTGAACATATATAGTGATGAGAAAATCTTTTGGGGTTTGGGTTCACCGTAGGTGATTCGTGTACACAGAAAAGAGAAGTTGAAGATAAAGCTGGTAAAAAAAAAGTTTAATTTACAGTCAGATGATGATGATGATGTCATGTGATTTCCTTTGTTTCTCCGAACAACAGACACAGAGCACAGTTCTATAGATAATGGTGTTGTCTGTGATTGTTTACAATAATACTAATTAATATTCAGATTAACTTCAAATTATTAATAATAATAATAATAATAATAATAATAATAATAATAATAATAATAAACAACTTCATTATTGTTTAACATTATTCAAATTCAACCTAGCTTAGTGTTTTTTTATTCGAAGAATCAATTATTTTTCCTATCCCTAGTCCAGTGTTTCTATAAACTTTCCGGAGGCTGTAAGCATTTCTACAGCAGACATACAGGATTACTGCAGGCCATGAGCAGACTGGATCAAACAGCATCGCGCCGCTCCAACCGGCATGCAGAAAGAGGGGGGAGAAAACGAGAGAGACAGAGAGAGAAAGAGATTGCTGCATTCCCACTGACATGCTGTGCATTACCATAATTGGCTTTTCTACATGATAGGACAGAGGAAATAATAATGTCATTTTATTTACAGCCTTCAGTGTCCTGGCCTTCCCCCCGTTTTCCCTCCCTCTTCCTCTCGCTCTCGCGATCCCTCTCTCCGTCCGCCACTTCAGCGGGCCGCCTAGGTCAAATGACGTGGTTTGATCAGACCTGTCCAAAGGCATCAGAGCTGAGTGGCATGTAATGGAGACCCGGTGACAAACCACATCGGCTGGCCAAATAAGACTTGCCAGTTTTCCCATTAAAATGTCGGCTAAACAGCGCGGCTCTCCGCTGGCCACTCCAAAACCACTCTGACCGGCTAAATCAGCCGACGGAGAGGCGCATGAATTGGACATTAGTACTGCAAATGACTGCCGTGATTGCCCCCTCTCCTGCTAAATAAAATAAATAAATAAGGAAGGGGAGGGGTGGAAAGGTGGAAGATGCCAGTTGTAGTAGGAGACACTCAGGCTGATGGCGGATTCACACATCTGCACCACACATCTTTCAGCATCACTGCATCCTGGAGAATTTCTCTGCATTTTGGGGCATCCCATATTCACGTACTGTACATATTTAAACTGGCAGGTTTGTTCTGACCTCATGGTATCCATATGAAGCCTGTAGGAGATTTACTGAATCAGAATAGATTCCATTAATTAAACATAAATCTGCAAAAACAGATGAAATGATTAAAGAAATGTTCACAGATATTTGCACAAGCAAACATTTCTTTCAATAGTGCCACGAAAATGCACAAAGGCCAATTTTGCTTGTGAATGTTGTTATCTTTAGCCTATCAGGTGCCGTATGTTTTCAAGTTCAACCAATAGCATTACGTCTCCGTTTGGACCCGTGAATGAAGCAGGCTTCGTGTTATTCCTTATAAATCTGCAGCTTGTGACCAGGTTACTTCTTTTTTTTCTTTTCTTTTCTTTTCTTTTGAATGAGACTATTGTGCTTCCATAGAGATGTAATCCATAGAAACCTGGCAATTTTGAACACGTTTCTTAAATATGATGGTTTACGAAAGCCTGAAGGTGATAAATCTAAGATTATTATGGGCTCTTGTAAAGTCTAACAAGACTGAAACAGAAAGGAAAAAGTAAGTCAGTTCAGGATAACAGAAAGCTGATCCTGTAGTGTATTTTGTGTGTGTGTGTGTGTGTGTGTGTGTGTGTGTGAGAGAGACCTGCTCATGTCCTGCTCATGTCCCGTCGCTGTGTCACCTGTCCAAACTCTGTGAGGTCTCAGCAGCCACAGTGACAGCTCTGCTCTGGACACAGATGGCCTCGCTCTCCTTCTGCACACACACACACGTGCACAAACACAAGCTGACACATCTCCTCTGATTATCTTAGATATTGCTTTGGACATTATCCCTAAAAGCTTCTTTAGATAAAATTTAGATAAGAATCAAGATAAAATTAAGATTTTGACCAACATATGCAAAAATACTTAGCTCATGTACACGTTCAATTCGGTTTCTCTCTGAATAAACACAGCAGTCACAATTTTTGCATTTCAATATTCGCACAAAAGAACTCTCCTGGAAGAACATAATAATATTAAGAATGATGGTAAGGTTAATAACAACGAACTAAATAGAGACTGTGACTAAAGTCACAGTAATTTGAGCTAGCTGTTACAAACCGGGACGTCTGGTCACTGTACCCAATAGATCCGGAACAGTAAGAGATAGAGAATTATGCTTAGTGAGGAAAAGTTGTGCCCTGCTGCCTTGAACAAAATAAAAAAAAAAAAAGGATTGAAAAAAATCCCTGAAAGTTAACAGAGTTATAAGTGATTGAAAAAAATCTCGTTTTTTATGGATCATTCCGGTTCAGTGATCCAGATCAGCACCAAAAGTCATAGCAATGTAATTCAGCCCAGAGGTATTCTTCATGTGAAATTTGATGATTGGTTGAAAACTGAGGGAGAAATAGCATCCTAAAAACATTAGGAGAACAAGAAGAAGAAGATAATGAAGTAGAAAGATCCTGAGTGAGCGTAACAATTTGCACCAGCGTTGCTAGCGCAAATTAAAAATAACGTGGTATGAAATTTAGCGTTCAGGACATCATTAAAGTACATCCAGATATTCTCAACTTCTATCAACATAGTTAATAACTTATTAAAACTATATCATCTCATTTTGCCAGCCAGAGTTGCACGATATCTAGAAATCGAACTTTTCGTCCCCGCTACTGAAGCAGCTTCCACTTTTCAGCCACTACTGCTTCTTTTAAGTGTATCTATTCTTGAAAACTTCTGTCCTTTTCTCACCCTTGACAGTACAATGTGTGGGTTTTTATTTATGTATTTATTTATTTATTTATTTTTTATATATTTTGTTGATTGACAAACACAACAAGGCCCCCTTCCTCCCCTCCTTCCCCCTTAATCCCTCTTTCTTTGTTCGGCGTGACGCTTAAAAGCAGAGGCTCAATGAAAGATGTCAGCAGTCAAATTTCTGATTGGGTTATTAAGTGCGAGTGCCGTTGCGATCGTCTGCCGGCTCCTTGACGCAGATGGAGGGGAGGAAAAAAAAATTGCCAAGTCGGGCCTTGATGCGCGGACAGTGACACGCCGGCACGCGTTGCCTGTCACACGCCACGTGGCGTCAAAGGCTGAAGAGACATGTTCGTTTTAGTGTCAGCTTCTGCCCATCTTTCTGCGAATGGCTCTTTCTCTCTCTCTCTCTCTTTCTCTCTCTCACTCACTCACCCTTTCTCTCTGTAATTATAGTGAAGAAGAAAGTTCTCTTTTCTTGTTGTTTTAATGTGATAAGCTGTCGTAAGTGCTGCATTGACTTGAGGGAATTAGCCGGGCTGCGCTCCTCCGGGCGAATATTCCTTTCGCTGCAATTTCCGATAACTGAGTTATTTGACAGTTTGTAATGTTTATTTCAATGAGTGCTGTTGCTTTACGGCGCCTGCTTGATTTCTCAGCGGGCCTGATGGATTGATATCGGTGAAAAGTTTAAAGCCGAGCTCAGATCAGCCTTCAGCGGTGTCACGCCAATTAAGTACTTAAATGAAGGATTAGTTACTATGATATGAATATATACTGTACACTTGCTAGACATTGGTTCATATTAATAAAAAATGTAAAAAAAAAAGAGTAACTACACCTCCTTTTACACAGGCGTCAGTCAGTCACTCGCAGCTGCTCCTGAGTCTCTCCCCAGCTTCTCTTAGGCAGCCATAAATGGCAGCTAACAAACATCAGGTATCACGTCCGGTCTGATTACAGTATGCTCAGTAGCACGCTGTTTGAAGTTGACAGCACATCTGCTTGGAGCGCCTCAGACGGATCCTGGCATCTAGGACAGATAGCTGCTGGTGGCTCGCTGAGATAAAGGAGCAACTCTCAACACAGTCTGTCTCATTCTCTTCTCTTCACTATCTCCCTGAGTGTGTCTCCGCTCTCTCCGTCTCCTCTGCTCCCTCTTTTCCTCCTCTGTCTCATCCGATTGCCTTCAAACTTGTACTGGCTGATTTTAGAGATTCAGCTGTGTTGTGTTGGGTTCGAAATGGCTGATAAGAATAAACTCTCTCAGATATACTTCTTGCATTAGGAGAAAAGGGTTTTTCAGACCTGGACACATTCTGAACACACACACACACACACAGACGTAGAGGTGCATTGATGTGTTTTTCAGTGCTCATTTTGTTTATCTCCTGATGCAGATCGAAGCCAGCTGATGAAACAGGAATTTAATCCAACCATTTCTCATTACAAACTTGGTCTCATGGACCTTTATTCACTTTCATTACGCAAATTAAACAAGTCATGTATCTCTCGTGCTCTTTCCCTCTCTCTTTCTCTCTGTTTCTCTTTCTCTATCTTCCTGGCTGCTGTGACAGTGTGCTATTATTCGGTTTTCTGTCACAGCTCATGTTGCATACAATACATGGAAACAGGTTGTTGTTTTTTTTGTGTGTGTGTCTCGAACATGAACCCATACATTTGAGAACACTGGTGTATTTCTGTGCCATTTCGACGACTAAACGGCAATATCTCAATTTGGATGTATGTAATAATAGAAAGAGAACTTTATTTACCAACAGTCAGCTAAATCATAAAGTTGCATCATTTAATAATAAACCTACATGGCATTTCTTTCAATAACGGACTTGATAACATTTGTTAATGTTCCATCTATCCTTAAACAATTAGAGTTCATTTAAATAGTGGGGTTTCTTTTGTGCTTCAGCTGATTTCCATTTAATTCAACATTCACGAAGCAGTAATGAATGGATATCAGAGACTAATTAAAAGAGACTGAATGTACTGCGAGTTTTACAAATCTCCTGACTAATTGATGACTAACTGTGGTTTTATTTAAGCTCAACGTTATATTAGATCATTGCATGAAAACAGTATCTCAAATGAACTTTAATTGTTGGCAATAAAATGAATCACACTTCAGACTTCATTACACTCGTGGCATCATAACAACTGCTCTTAACGGAAAATAAAATGATTTACAGCTTTCGAATTTAGTCCATTCAGATGCTAAATATTCTCAGTCGTAATCAGAGTGGAAGCCAGTCCAGGTTTTCCATCATTCCCTGCTCTCACATTCTGAGACATGCACATACACTGAGGCTGCACACACGGTGGACTCCCAGAGATTTAGTACAACATGGACCGTGACAACAAGACATGTCATTTCCACTCGTGCTTCGGCACGACACACTGCAAGAACTTCGACTGCTGCTGCCAACTACACTGTGTGCAGCACCGCATCTTTGGCAATAACTCAGATGCAGTCTCCTGCCCAGAAAAGCCTGACTTGAGTGGCACAGTGGTGGGGGAAACTGGATCAAAGTCACTCACAGACTGTGCCCTCTAACTATGAGGGAGAGAGTCAGAGAGAGAAATCGTACTTTTTTTGTCGGTAGTATGACTTGCCTGGTAAATGGGGCAGATATGGAGACATAGTGATTAATTTGAGATTTCTGTGACCTTATTTTAATTGGACTGTAAAAGAAGTGATCAACAATTGTATATTCTTACCATAACATTATCTGTCCAGTAACTCCATAGTAATAAGATCTGTAGTATTGGGATAAAAATGCTGGTTATTCACATGATAAATGCTCAGTACAAATGGATTTTGCTTTCTAATTTTCAGCTAGGCACACCATGAAGCTTTTTTTTCCAAACACCTGTCTGATCTCATTTTTTTTATAATGTTCTTTTTTGCTGTTGTCCCTGGTTTTCATCCTCAAGGGGACTTATTTTTCTTGCTCATCCATGCTCTTCTTTACCCTTGCTGAGCTGTAATATTCGATAGCTTTGTTAGTCTCAGCAGTGAAGGGTACTATCTATCATAGTCAAGATATGGATGTTTGCCACTTTATAATTGCAAACCTGTGTCCTCTGCCAGGACTATTGACAAGAAATCTCTTTAGGATCATTATGTAGGCGTGCAAGCACACATGCAGGAAAATTTCATACATCAAACAATGCCTTAGAAACCTCAAAATAACTTTCAACAACTAAATCCATTTTGAAACTTGCATTTTCTCTCTTTTTGCACCTTCTGCTTCATCATCATTTTTCTCTTTTTTTTCTGCTTTGGGTTTTCACAGCCTACGTGCCTGAGGACGAGCTGAAGGCAGCCAAGATCGATGAGGAGCACCTGCAGGATGATGGCCTCTCCTTAGATGGCCAGGACGCAGAGTACCTGTGCAACGAGGAGGAGGATCCACGTGAGCAGCTGAGCTACCAGAACTCCCCTCTCAGCAATGGCACCAACCCTGACGCCGGGTACGGCTCACCCCTTAGTGACACCAGCGATCACCTGGCCGACTTTAAAAGCACCTCCTCCAAAGAGGGCCAGGAGAAGGATGAGACTGATGACATGGAGACAGAGCCTGGTCTTTCCGTGCAAGACAGTTTGGCAAAGATGAAAGCCGCCTATGCAAACTTGATCTCGAATGCCTCGTGGTCCAGCATCACAAGAGACATTATAAAAAGTAAACAAGTTAATTTCAGCAACAACAGTACCACAAGCAACCACAAGGGGAGCAATAGCATTATGAATAGTCATGCAACTAACAGTAACAGCAGTGGAAGCAGTAGCATTAGCACAGCTAGTGTTAGTGCCACAACCAGCACCACCCCAAGCAACACTTCTGCCAGTGCCACCACTTTAACCAGTAATAGCAATGGGAATGTAAGTGGTACCAGTAGTGGAAGTGTCTCTTATGACTGGCACCAGGCTGCACTTGCTAAAACATTACAGCATACACCATACCACCTTCTGCCAGAACCCAGTCTCTTCAGCACAGTACAACTGTACCGTCAAAACAATAAGCTGTATGGGCCAGTATTTACTGGTGCCAGTAAATTTAGATGCAAGGACTGCAGCGCAGCTTATGACACACTTGTAGGCCTCACAGTACACATGAACGAAACAGGCCATTACCGTGATGACAATAAAGATCAGGAAGATGACATGGGCAAGAAATGGTCCAAGCCAAGGAAGCGTTCCTTGATGGAGATGGAGGGCAAAGAGGATGCTCAGAAAGTCTTAAAGTGCATGTACTGCGGACACTCATTTGAATCTCTGCAAGACCTAAGTGTCCACATGATCAAAACAAAACACTACCAGAAAGTGCCTCTCAAAGAACCAATGCCAGCTCTTGCCTCAAAGCTGGTGCCCTCTACCAAAAAACGAGTCTTTCATGACCTAGTGTCCCCTTGCTCACCTGAATCCATCACTAGCACAACAGGTGCTCCACTGGCAGAATCCACCCCCACCAAAGACCAAAAGGTTACAAATCCCTATGTTACTGCTAACAATCGATATGGCTATCAGAATGGTGCAAGTTACACCTGGCAATTTGAAGCCAGAAAAGCCCAGATCCTCAAGTGTATGGAATGTGGAAGTTCTCATGATACCTTGCAGCAGCTTACAGCTCATATGATGGTGACAGGACACTTCCTAAAAGTTACCAACTCTGCTTCAAAAAAGGGGAAACAGTTAGTATTTGACCCAGTGGTGGAGGAAAAAATTCAGTCCATTCCTCTTCCACCAACCACCACACGTCTACCAGTCCCAACTATCAAGTCACAAATTGACTCTCCATTACAGACCTCTATAACTGAAGAAAGGAAGGATTCACAGGAGGAGAAAAGAGAGGTGAATGAGCCAGAGAAGAAAATAAAAGAAGAAAAGGAGGACCCATCTGACAAACCAGAGAACTCTGAAAAACCTGGCCAGTACAAATATCTCCGAGAAGAGGATTTGGAAGAGACCCCAAAAGAGGGTCTTGATATTCTCAAGTCTCTAGAAAATACTGTTTCTAGTGCAATCAGCAAGGCTCAGACAGGTACCCCTACATGGGGTGGATATCCGAGTATCCATGCGGCCTACCAGCTCCAAGGGTCAATGAAGTCTCTCTCTGCTGTCCAGAGTGTCAAAATGCAACCCACATTCAGTGCTAGTAGCTTGAAGTCTCTGTCAACTGAAACCAGTGCCCTCATCCATTCCCCAGGAAGCCCATCCCCACCCCCAAACCATAAGAGCAATGTCTTAGCCATGGAAGAGTTAGTGGAGAAAGTCACTGGAAAAATTGTGTCTAAAAAGGAGAAGGAGGAGAAGCCTAGTGAACGCATCCCAAAACATGTCTCTACACCATCACTATCACCTGTACCCAAGGAGAAAAAAGACTTCCCGCAGCCAACTGACCTTAGCAAGCCTGCAAAGAATGGCATTACTGAGGAGATTGAGTCAGTTGGTAAGGAAGGGGAGCAAGTTGAGAGTCATGCTGAAACTATAGACAAGAATGGAATGGACACCCTCAAAACACAAGTCAGTAACGGGTGCAGTAGTTTGGGAATAATCACTGACCACTCACCAGAACAGCCTTTAGTTAACCATCTTAGTGCACTGCAGTCCATCATGAACACTCATTTAGGCAAGGCATCCAAAACTGTCAGCCCATTATTAGACCCATTAGCAATGCTGTACAAAATCAGCAACAACATGGTGGAGAAACCTTTTTACAATCCAACTCAGGTTAAGCAAGTTGAGTCCATCAACAGATGCTATGACAACGAAGACCAGCCAATAGACTTGACGAAATCCAAGAACAGCAATGGACGTCCAAACAACAGCTCCTCCACTGTCATAAGCAACAGTAGCAACAGCAGCATTCCTAACAGTAATCGACCCATTCTTTCCAACTTATCTGAATCGTTGTCTTCCCCTTTGAGGGAAAATGCCTTGATGGACATCTCGGACATGGTGAAAAACCTCACAGGCCGCCTGACACCAAAGTCATCAACACCCTCTTCTATCTCTGAGAAGTCAGAAGCAGATGGCAGTGCTTTTGAGGATGCTCTGGAGGACTTCACCCATGTCCAAAAAAGGAAAGGGAGGCAGTCTAACTGGAACCCTCAACACCTGCTGATCCTACAGGCTCAGTTTGCATCCAGCCTTCGTGAAACTCCAGAGGGGAAGTTTGTCATCACAGACCTGGGTCCTCAGGAGCGTGTACATATCTGTAAGTTCACAGGTCTCTCAATGACCACAATCTCTCACTGGCTCGCCAATGTGAAGTATCAGCTCAGGCGGACGGGCGGAACAAAGTTTCTAAAGAACATTGACTCTGGCCAGCCTCTGTTCTTGTGCAGTGACTGTGCCTCCCAGTTCAGAACTCCCTCCACTTACATTAGCCACTTAGAATCCCATTTAGGCTTCAGTTTAAAGGACCTGTCAAGGTTGTCTATAGACCTTATGAGAGAGCAGCAAGCAGTCACGAAAATGATAACGGACAAGACTTTCAGTTCCCTCGGCTTGAACGAGGACGACTCTAATTCCATCTATCAGTGCAAACTGTGCAATAGGACCTTTGTCAGCAAACATGCAGTTAAGCTGCACCTCAGCAAAACGCATGGCAAGTCTCCAGAGGACCACTTGATCTTTGTGTCCGAGCTTGAAAAGTTAGATAAAGCATAGAGGAGCAGGCCAGTAGCAGTGAAATGACTGACTTGAGAATCATTGCACTACATCACTGTTCTGCACTGCATCTGAACTGAGCCTTCAGTCAAAATTGATTAAACTTTTGTTGTGCAACTGCCTGACTGGACCATGATCTGTCTCCTTTTTTAGTTGTTGCTGTTTTTTTTTCACTCTGTTGATTTCTATATCTTACTTTGTATTGTATTTATATATGTGTTAATTATGTGCATGTTTTTTCCCCTAGTGATTTGAGATTTGAACAAATTTTCCACTGTTTGTATTTTGTGGAATTGAGAATGAGACCAGCATGGTATCCATGGGCATGGTCAAAACAAGGCTGTAATACATGAAAACAAGGAGTAGTGCGTGAATTTTGTTGAATCGATCATCTTTTATTCTTGAAATAACTGACAATTTCAGCAAACAATGTGCAGAAGCTATAAAGAATATATATATACAGTATAGAGTTATTGTTTTCAGCTCAAATTCCCAAATTTGACTTTCTACCAACAATACCAACATCCCATTAAATCACTGAAAATATACAAAAGGCAGCATTGTATCTTTAAAACCTCAACAGGTTATGATTAACTGGCTGCTTCAGATGATACACGTTGTGTTTCAAATGATTTTGTTTGAACATATTTGTTAAATCAGTTGGTTTTGTTGTTAAGTATCTTTTTTTACTGTAGCAATTTGGAAATGTATGCTTTGGTACTGACTTTTCTCTTTCTATAGGTTTGCTTCGATTTCAACTTGTAAAGACTTAATCAAATCCTTATATACAGTACATATATATTTAAATGATCTGCAATGATGTACATGTACATTTTTCCATCATCATATCTTGCCAGTTGCTGCAGCTTTGTTTGTATGGTGTGCATTCTTTTATATTGTCATTTTATATATAGTAAACAAAAAGGAAATAATATGTAAATAGATATATATGCAGACGGTATGTGAACAGTAGCGCTGACGTTCATCCTTTTGGTCCTCCAGTGTGGTTAATATTAATTGGTTTGATGGAATGCATCCTCAGATGCACATTATGCCTGAGTGAAAAAGAGCAATGCACAACAGGAAAACCAGTGCATTTCAATGTTTTTAATCATACCATTGTGAAATGTCTCATCAGCTCATAAAAAAATATTGTTTTTGTCTCTCAATTGTAAAATAAATCCTGACATTTCTTGACAGAGTCTCCATTCTTTAATTATTCAATTCAGATTATGTGATGATGCCTTTTGCAGCAAGCAGCTTTTGAGAAGGTGAAATCTAGTATATTGGAGGGATCGTAAGTTTGCCCTGATGTGGGAACCCTTAAATCCTTTGAGAAAAAAAAAAAAATCTATCCATAGGCCTTCCATAGAAATCCTGGTTATACAACGTATATCTGCTCGATAGTAAATTCAGAATTAGTCCTAGTGGGGTTGGACAATTTTGAATTGGTCCTAGATTCTCTGCAAAATGTTAGCAATCGTCTTTAGTCAGAAGAAGAAGAAGCCTTTATTTATCACATGTACACTCAAGCACAGTGAAATTCGTCCTCTACATTTAACCCATCTGAAGCAGTGAACACATGCATGCACACACACACACACACACACACAGAGGCAATTCTAGAGTCTGTTGTGGCCCCAAGTAAAAATTTCCAGGGGGCCCTTCTGACCAGTATTCATCACCAATATGTTATAAATAATCTGACACCAACGAAAAATGTATGAAACCAAAGTTTTTTA
>JANZLB010000008.1:13861119-13871553 GCA_026167865.1 Notarius quadriscutis
GATAGGCTCCAGCTTGCCTGCGACCCTGTAGAACAGGATAAAGCGGCTAGAGATAATGAGATGAGATGAGAATATTCTAGTATGTGAGGAGTATCTAGTATATACTACAAATCATGAAAAATTAAATTTAATAAAGGAATAACAACAGGCACTGTTTGCCTTCCTTTCTTTGAATCACTTTTCCAGAGTTCAGGGTGATGAAAGAAAAATCTCTTCCATTGGGTGAGCTGTGAGCGATCCTTCTGTCTCGCAGTGTATGGGATGGGCTATGCACCAAAATGGGCCTTTACTGTCTTCTAAGTGTCTCCCCAAGTGAGCAAGAAAGCAAGCAAGCTGTGCACTGGAGTTTGTCAGAAATCTCATCCCTTGACAATTTCCTCAATAACTGTAGAGTTCAATTTTAAAGCAGTTTTGACAAGATCCAGTGCACAACTTACCTGCTGACTGAGTCCATGAAATGTCAGCGAACTTTAAAAGCTAACTGGTTGCTTGATGATTAAAATGTTGTTAAACACTACTTTACACGAGAACATTTCTGCAGCTCATCACATCCTGTTCACCACACAACAAGATATTTTAATCTTAGGAAGTCCACATTGCTGCCCCATGAACAAACACACAACATAACATTTCTGTCTCTGGACAGAAATGAAATTTTGTTTTCCTTCTATTAACCAATTATATTAATACTGGGTGGCACTGTGGTGCAGTCGGTTAGCACTGTCGCCTCACAGCAAGAAGGGTCTGGGTTCAAGCCCAGGGGCCTTTCTGTGTGGAGTCTGCATGGCGCTCCAGTTTCCCCCACAGTCCAAAGATATATGGTTAGGTTAAGTGGCTATGCTAAATTGGCCATTGGTGTGAGTGAACAAAAGGAGAAAACCTCTATAATAATCCAGTAGAAGGCAATGGGAAACCACTACTGTAATTCTTCCCTAGAGACTTTGATGGTTGAAGCTATCAGAGCAGTCACATCACTGCAGCAATATGCCAGATTGAGAGAGATTGTGTGTTTCTTAACATATTTTTACTTCTACTTTTATTTATTGCTTTTAAAAGAAATTAAAACCTTCCAGATATTCAAATCTGAAAAAAAAGTTTTAAATATTTAAACAGTAAAAAAAAGATCAAATCAGATAAGTGTTATTAGTAATACAAAAAAGTTATTTCAAAAAAGATATTGCAATATCTGAAATATGTAACGTGACATAATTTGCCATGATATTCATATGATATTGTAATATTTTTCTATCCACATTCATTGGATATGAATATTTGCGTACTCTGATTGGCTACTCTACTACTAGGCTATCAGCTCATATACCATGAGTAGAGAAAAACAAATAGCAGAGAGTGTTGCTGAACCAACTGAGGATGAAATAAAAACTACTTGAAAACAAAACCCCAAAAACTGTTGTCAAGTATTTAAAAGGAACATAAATAGCTCAAAGAATTAAGTTTTTTTGTTCTCCTAGTATCTACTGTACCACACTCTAGCCGAGTCAGTGGCGGTAATACACCTTTAAGTTGGTTTGCCAACCGCAAAAAAAAAAAACCCCTAAAGAAGAATTAAGAAGAAACACAAAAAATACAAAAACAAAGCAACAAAATATGGAATAAAAGTATCTGATGGTAATAACATTTTTTCTCAAGAATTATTATTATAGCATTTTTCACAAATTGCTGTCATTTCACCAGTTTGTTTACATTCTAAGCGGAAATGATTTTGTTGGACGTTTTGTATGAAGTTTTTATTTATTGAATTTGCAAAAAATAAAAATAAAAATGCTCTGTTTCTCAAAATTCAGTGAATGTGGATAGAATAAAACAATTATTCCACTCAATCTTGGCTTATAGCTGACTTGGTGCTACATGCCTCGTAAGCTATCAGACTGGATTTCGTGGCATAACTGTTAATTGCACTGCATTAAAAGGAACTGTATTAAATAAATGTTGGAATATTCCTTTAAGCTTTCCTTTAAGTGGTTTGGTGCCACTAGTTGAACACTAGACTGTTTAAGGACCCTCTAGACACACACACACACACACACACACACACACACACACACACACACACACACACACACAATTTCTTAGCATTGTAGAGGAAATGAGTATGTCTGATTTAGAACTAACTGATTTGTTGGGATGAAATGTATACCACCCACCACCCATCTCCACCCTGATCAGCAATTTATCTGGAACCAACCTCTACTCTAAAAAGCTTCCAAACATATACAAGTCCTCTTAATGCTATTAAGGGTTTCTGTAGATATTTCTGTAAAAAAAAATCCACATGTTCAAATTGAAGTCATAAATTACACACTCATGACCTGTACACAGAAAATGAGCCACTTAACTGACACAGCTGGGCTTGTGTGCTCCATAAACCTGCCCTAAAGCCATTATGGAGTCAAGCCCTGAGCATTACTGTCCTCCACCCTCACTGCGACAGCACCACTAAATTAGCATGACAGTCATTTTTTTAAAAGAGAAGAAAAAAACCTTTTGAACCTTCAGGCAACAGTTTTTGATCAATTAAGAGGTAAAGCGTTCATTTTGCACCCTGGAACCGTTGTCCGCTGGCATCTTTTGCTCGCGATTGATCCCTCGAGTGCTCCCTTTAACCCTGGAGTGCTGGTAATAGCAGGAGGAGATGAGAGCATTAGGAGGTGGCAGGATACTCTGTGTGTGTTTCAGGGGGTAAACGGGTGGGGTGTGGTTCGAGGGACACACACTCACACACCCCCTGGTGCCAGCCCCTTCTCCAGCCTCTCCTCTGAGGCAATTTAAGTAGAAATTAAGCTTGTCGGAGTGCTGTAGGAACGCCCTGACAACCACCCGACGCAGAATAAATCACAAATCGCTCTTTCATTGTGAGGGAAGCCAAATGCCTGGGTTTGGCATGATGGCTTTTACATTTTAAAGGGAAAAAGGTTTACCTGATGCCATTTTCCAGCGCAGTGCTCTGTCACAATGTGTTCAACTCTTAAGTGACCGTTTTAAATCAAGGTTCGGACACAGGCAGCTCAGGAAACTGACCTGCTTAAGGTGTAAGAAATAGGATAGGCTGTCTACAATAAAAACAGGGACACAAGGGGTAAATCATGGCCACCAATTTCAGGCTGTTTCAGTGCATCATGACAAAGATATGACAATCGCATAAGTGCACTTTCACATCATAAAATGGTTGTGCAAACAAATCAACCTTTGTCAAATGTGTTTTGCTTTTCATTTCAGTGCAATCCTGCTCTTCTTTCTCTCTCTCTTACTCTCTTGTTCTCTCCTGTCTAGTAGAGACTCAGTTTGTTAATTAGTCTGTGTGTTTGGCCAGTGCCGAAGCAGATCAGATTATTGTCCCAGACAGACTCAATTAGCACAAGATGGAGTAGTGACTGCTGTCGCTTCATCAGGTATAAACCAATAAGCACACAGGCCGCATCCGTGCAGCCCGGCCAAGAGACACCTCAAATCCTGCCAGGGACTTCCAGCAGAGCGAAGAACTGACTGCAGCAGAATTAAAGTAGCCCAAAGTAATGCCACAGTCAATACCAATACAATCAGTGGACGAAACATTACGCATTCATAGGTAATAGATGAACCTAATAAACTGCCTCATCCTATATCAGTAAGAAATACAGCAATGGAGATTGACATATGATACATAGGATCGAAGACACACTACAGTCTCTTGCCTAACTCCTGAGTACAACTGTGCCTACAATGTACTGCTTATTTAGTCACCTAAGTTAGGAATACAACATTCATATCTCCTGCTATAGGAAAATAATCCATGATGCAGTACTGAGACACGAAATGGTGTGAAACAGTTTCCTTAATGCTATAGCAGCATGTCCTGTTGTGTCTTATTCCTCTTATACCACAGCAATTTGCCAATTATGAAAATTTTATTTATTAAAGAACAACACATAATTAACAGTTATTCCACAAAATTGATTCATACATGAGCGGATAGGGGTTATAAGCCATGTACGACGAGATTGAGTGGAATAATGGTTTTATTCTATCCACATTCACTGGATTTTGAGAAACAGAGCGTTTTTGTTTTTTGCAAATTCCATGAATAAAAACTTTATACAAAATATCCAACAAAATCATTTCCACTTAGAATGTAAACAAACCAGCAAAATGACATTAGCAATTTGTGAAAAATTATATAATAATAAATTTTGAAAAATAATTTTAAAAAGATACGTTCTTACCATCAAATACTTTTATTCCATCATTTGCTTTTTTGTACATTTTGTAGTTTTGTTTTCAGAGTTTTTTTCCCCCCCGTTCTTGGTTGAATCAGCAACATGCTCTGCCATTTTGTTTTTCTCTACTCAGAGTAGGCCTATATTGTCAGGTACACAAGGGAGGCAGATGTATGTGCAGAAGTGTTCAGTTTAATAAAGTGCATATATAAATATAAATACACACAAAGGCAAACTTTCCAAAATGGCAGGCAAGATCAGATATGTGAAAACAGGTAAAGGGTCGGTTGAGGCGCAAACAGTACATGAAAGGCTAAGGGAGAACAATAACAAGAAACAGGCACAAGAATGAAGAAACCAGGAAAACAAGAACACTGGTAGAAAGGCTAGGTAATGTGTACTTAACATAGCATAATACTTCACAATGCACTTGCCTCAGCTCAGTCCTTAAATAGGTAAACAGTTTAGTTCTCTAATTGAGTTCAGGTGCACCTTGTTCACAGCGCATGTGCTGGAGTCCACTCGGCACACGCGCAGCCCGAGGCATGCCTTCAGGTGCACATGCCACAGCGCACAGGACTGATAGAATCCCCTCCCACAGAGCTCCCTCTGGGAGCGAAAATCCATAATACTTGGCCCCGATGGGGATTCGGGCTCAGGCTCAGGACATGACTTGGGTTCTTGGCTAGGAGTGACCCTGCGCTGGGGACTTGACTTGGGTTCTGGGCCAGAATTATGCTCATACTCCGTAACTGACTTGAATCTTGGACTAGGCTTGGATCCATGACTGAAGGTGGCTCAAACTCTGGGCTGGATTTGAGCTCTGGAAATGTGTTGAGCTTTGAGCTGGACTCTAGCTCCAGCTCAGGAGATGACTCAGGCTTGGGCTCTCGATCTAGCTTAGGCTCAGGGCTGGGCTGGACTCTAGCTCCAGCTCAGGAGATGACTCAGGCTTGGGCTCTGGATCCAGCTTAGGCTCAAGGCTGGACTCGAGCTCTGGAGATGATTTGAGCTTTAGTTACAACTCTGGCTCCGGCTCAGGATATAAGTCAAGCTGGAGTTCTGGAACTGGCTTGGACACAGGGCTGGAAGTGTGCTTGAGCTCCAAAGATGACTTGAACTCTGGCTCCAGCTCAGGAGATGACTCAAACTGGAGTTCTGGAACTGGCTTGGACATAGGACTGAACTCGAGCTCAGGAGATGACTTGAGCTTCAGTGACAACTCTGGCTCCAGCTCAGGAGAAGACTCAGGCTCTAGGGATGACTCGGCTTCTGGACTTGGCTCTCTTTCAGACTGTGGACCTGGCTCAGGTACAGGCTCGAGCTCTGTCAGCACACTGCTTTGGTCCTGGTTTGGACCTGGAGACGGGACGACGCAGATATCTTCATGGCCGGCTGAAGCAGAGGTCGCTCCGACATCCTCTGACACAGGTTCAGGAACAAGCTTAGGTTCTGGCCTTAACTCTGGCACCAGCACTGAAGCTGGCACAGGGTCTGACTCTGGCGCTGGCTCTGACGCAGGTTCTGACACTGGCTCTGGAGCAGACACTGGAGCTGGCTCTGGCTCCAGAGCAGACACTGGTGCTGACTCTGGCTCTGGCACTGGAGCAGACAGTGACACTGACTCTGGCTCCAGCTCTGGAGCAGACAGTGGCGCTGACTCTGGCTCCAGCTCTGGAGCAGACAGTGGCGCTGACTCTGGCTTTGGCTCTGGAGCAGACACTGGTGCTGACTCTGGCTCTGGCACTGGAGCAGACACTGGCACTGACTCTGACTCTGGCACTGGAGCAGACACTGGTGCTGGCAGGGACGCCGGCAATGGCTCAGGCATGGATTCTGATACAGACATGGGTTCAGGCATTAGTTCAGGTGCTGGATCTGGCTGAGAAACCAGCTCAAAAGAGACAGCCTCCAAGAGGGGCTCAGGAACAACAGCCTCCTCTGCTGTCTCTACTTCAGCCACTATGGAGAGCTCTGGAGCAATGGTCTCCTCAGTTGAGTCAGCCACTGGAGGGAGCTCTGGAGCGACAGCCTCCCCAGCTGTGTTGGTCACTGGAGGGAGCTCTGGAGCAACGGTCTCCTCGGCTGAGTCGGTCACTGGAGTGATTGCCTCTCCCCAAAAATTTTCATTGGGTTCCTCCTTTACTAATGATTTGAAAATGAACTTCAGCATGGCAAAGAAAGTCTGTGAACTTCGAAGGCATGGGTGCTTGACACGAATCAGGTAATCCACCCATCTGCATGCTCGTCCAGCAATAAACATTAGTATGAAGCTTACCCAGATGGGTTCGGGTGGTTTGGGCTCTTGGAGGTCCTCATAGAAGAAGTCACACTGTAGCTTGAATCCCATAGGGTGATATATTCTGTAGTAGATTGCCAGGGGGCTCCAGTCAGTCTTCAGTATTCTGTCAGGTACACAAGGGAGGCAGATGTATGTGCAGAAGTGTTCAGTTTAATAAAGTGCATATATAAATACAAATAATCACAAAGGCAAACAGTCCAAAATGGCAGGCAAGATCAGAGACGTGAAAACAGGCAAAGGGTCGGTCGAGGCACAAACAGTACATGAAAGGCTAAGCGAGAACAATAACAAGAAACAGGCACAAGAATCAAGAAACCAGGAAAACAAGAACACGGTTAGAAAGGCTTGGTAATGCATACTTAACATAGTATAATACTTCACAAGGCACTTGCCTCAGCTCAGTCCTTAAATAGGTAAACACAGTTCTCTAATTGAGTTCAGGTGCGCCTTGTTCATGGCACGTGTGCTGGAGTCCACTCCGCGCGCTCAGCCTGAGGCGCGCCTTCAGGTGCACGCACCACAGTGTGCAGGACTGACATATATGAGCTTATAGCCTAGTAGTAGAATAACCAATCAGAGCATGCAATTGCTTATATCCAGCGAATGTGGATATAATAATACTTTTTATTTATTTATAGTTACATTTAAAGTTGTAGAACATCCATCAAACAAGTTTGTTCATTTTACAACTATAAACACCTCTACCCTTGCCAATGTCTCTTTTTTCCCCTCTTTCTTAAAGATAATAAGACAATGACACGGTGGAAGAAAACCCTCTGTCCTGAAGACTTTCCCATGGAGGAAAACCTTCTGACTCTTCTGACTCTTAAACAATATTTACACTGGAGACCCCTTGCTTAAATGAAAAATGAACATCACCTCCTTACAGTAAACTTCATTATATCAATGTGATATGTTTTTTTTATTCAATAGCAGCACATTTTTAACCCATTTATGATCAGTCTAAGAGGATGTGGAGAGTTTGCCATGTAACTCCATGTAAGTTATTTTGCTTGCATATTTCCAACAGGCACATAAATATAAGCCTGTTTTTTACCTTGCAGCTGAAACTACAGATGAATCAGAATTGAGAGAACAGTTTCTTTGGTATACAGGGCGTATAAGGTAAGCATTATCAATGTCCATAACGTACACCTTAACTGTAAGTTAAACTTTAGGATTGTGGAATCACATAAGAATTAACCCAATTTGGTATTTGAGTCTGATTTCTTAACACAATACTGAACTGATATTTTTACATTTAAAACTGACACTGATGTGCAAATTAGTATGGACATGGACAAATTTATTGGTACTCTTACAGCTCATTGAAGCAATGCTTTATTCCTCCTGAAAAGTAATAAAATTGAAAGCAATTTTCTCATGTATACTTGCATGCCTTTGGTATGTCATAGAGTAAAGCAAAAAACAAACAATAAAAAAAAACAAAAGATGAAAATAGATAAATTTATTGCTTTTTCTATAAAGATATTCTAAAATAGCCTGGACAGATTTATTGGTACCCCTAGAAGAGAGTATAAATAATTGGATTATAGTGATATTTAAAACTAACTGTTTTCTTTAATTAGTGTCACACATGAACTTATATAATCATCATGGAGTGACCCGGACTGCTAGTGAATATGCTAACTGGCTAACTCGCTAAAAAGCTAGCCTGAAGCCTGGGATTTGCCTGTGTGTGGATGTGAAGGCGCTGGGAGTTAGCATCGTCGCATTGTTGATTGTTTCACGAAAAAAAAAATGGCATCGGGTTAAGGATTAATACTTTCCCTCCTTGGATAAATTACAAAAGCAGCTCTTCTGCATCTTCTTGTTTATGGATATAGATTTTTACAGTTCCATGTTAATAATGGACTTAGATAACCATCATGGAGTGACCTGGACTGCTAGTGAATATGCTAACCGGCTAACTCGCTAAAGAGCTAGCCTGAAGCCTGGGATTCACCTGTGTGTGGATGTGAAGGCACAAAGAGTTAGTCAGTTTTATATGCCGAGACGGATTATTTTTGTGATTTATTTAAAAAAAAACATAAAAAGAGATAAATTGATTGCTTATTCTACAAAGATATTCCAAAATAGCCTGGACAGATGTATTGGTACCCCTAGAAAAGAGTATAAATAATTGGATTATTGTGATATTTCAAACTAACTGTTTTCTTTAATTAGTGTCACACATGGGTTCAATCTCGTAATCAGTCGTTCACTCTATTTAAATGGAGAAAAGTCGTCACTCTGCTGTTTGGTATCATCGTGTGCACCACACTGAACATGGACCAGAGAAGGCAAAGGAGAGAGTTGTTTGGGGAGATCAGAAAGAAAATTTTCGACAAGCATGCTAAAAGCAAAGGCTGTAAAACCATCTCCAAGCAGCTTGATGTTCCCGTGACGACAGTTGCAAATATTATTAAGAAGTATAAGTTCCATGGGACTGTAGCCAACCATCCTGGTCATGACTGCAAGAGGAAAATCCATCACAGATTGAACAGAAGGATAGTGCCAATGGTAGACAAAGAGCCAAGGACAACTTCCAAAGAGATAAACATTGAACTCCAAGGTCAAGGTACATCAATGTCTGCTTGCACCATCCTTCATTTTTTGAGTGACAGCGGGCTCAATGAAAGAAGACCCAAGAGGACTCCATTGTTGAAAGAAAAACTTAAAAACAAAAGCCAGACTGGAATTTACTAAAATGCATATTGACAAGCCACAATGCTTTTGGGAGCATATCCTTTGGACAGATGAGACAAAACCCGAGCTCATTGGAAAGTCACATCAGCTCTATGTCCACAGAAGAAAAAAAAATGAAGCTTTCAAAGAAAAGAACACCACACCTACTGTGAAATATGGAGGAGGATTGGGTATGATTTGGGGCTGCTTTGCTGCAGCTGGCACAGGGTGCCTCGAATCTGTGCAGGGCAAAATGAAATCTCAAGACTATCAAGGCATTCTGGAGTGAAACGTATTACCCAGTGTCAGAAAGCTTTGCCTGTGTCTCAGGTCATGGGTCCTTCAACAGGATAAAGGGCCAAAACACACAACTAAAAGTACCCAAGAATGGTGGAAAAAAAAAAACATTGGACTATTCTGAAGTGGTCTTCTATAAGCCCTGATCTAATCCTCTTGAACATCTCTGGAAAGAGCTGAAACATGCAGTGTGGAGAAGGCACCCTTCAAACATGAGACAGCTGGAGTAGTTTGCTCAGGAAGAGTGGGCCAGACTACCTGTTGACAGATGCAGAAGTGTCATTGAGAGCTACAGAGATCATTTGTTTGCAGTGATTGCTGCTAAAGGTTGTGCAACAAAATATTAGATTAAGGTTCCCATGATTTTTGTCCATGCCATATTTGTTTGTTTTATGATTTAAAATATTTAGTTGAATCAAAAATCAAAAGCAAAGTCTGATTTTTATTAAACATGGAATAAACAATGATGGATGCCAATTAATTTTGTCAGTTTCAATTTATTTCAAAGAAATTTGTAGATTCTTCTTTTTTTGTGGAAGAGTACCGGCAAATTTGTCCACGTGTACATGAAACTGTCTCACCAAGAAATGTGATAAAAGCCACATAAAATCCACATTTTATCACTAGCTTACTGAACAAATGTTAGTTAAGAAAGCTTTGAAACCTATGCAACATATATATATATATATTTTACTGCTCACAGAATATGGCAATTTAAATTGAGCTTCAAATACTAAAATCCTATTTGCGCCAACCTGAGACAATTGTTAGAAACACCACTGTTATGTTACAACCAAGCTGATGATTTCAAACAGTTTGTTCATCTCATCTCATTATCTCTAGCCGCTTTATCCTGCTCTACAGAGTCGCAGGCAAGCTGGAGCCTATCCCAGCTGACTACGGGCGAAAGGCGGGGTACACCCTGGACAAGTC
>JANZLB010000008.1:14057671-14069507 GCA_026167865.1 Notarius quadriscutis
GAAGTAAAATTCATACATGAACAAATTTTGGCGAGTTGATTTTCTGTTTGGCTAGTTACTTTGGAAGGTAACTAGTCTGGCTGGCTGGTGAAAAAATATATGAATTTCGAGCCCTGGCCTAAGCCTCTTGGCTCGATTAGTCTCAACTACTTCCAAGTGGCTTGTGCTCCTTTTCTATAGAAATCCTCTGTAATTTACAATTTTCTTTTTTTCTCGAAAGAGTGCTAATAGATAGATAGATAGATAGATAGATAGATAGATAGATAGATAGATAGATAGATAGATAGATAGATAAAGTTATTGAAATAAATCTTAAGTAAAAGAAGGAAAGAAACAAATTAAATCTTGGTTATGCTTAGGTAGGTGTACGAGGGACTCATTATTTATCCACATGAGAAAGCGGTTAGGTTTTCCAGAACCTCTGGCCAAGAATAACATCATAGTATTAAATTTTATCCCTGCATTATATAGTAATCCTCAAATCGTAAATTGTTTGTGTGTGGCTACTGTGAAAACCTCATACTGTGACCCCCCCCACCCAAAAAAAAAAAGTTAACTCTTTTATTACCCAGTAAACACAAAGCGTTCATTTAACACAGGTTGTTTTTCAGCCTGATTGAATGTCCCTATATTTACTCTATTTACTCACTAGAGATATTCATGTGCTGTAATTGCCAGTTATTTGTGTAAAGCAGTGTGTCCTGTCTGAATTAAAAAAAAGATCCACTGCCGGGTTATGCACTCCCAGAAGTACAGAAGGTGGTTCTGATACATATTTCAGAGCAGTAAATTTGTAGTATGTAGTATAATTGTGGGAAGTGAGCTGTGCTGGTGTGTCATATCTGTCCTGTCTCCTCTTTCACTCTGTGCTTGGACAATCAATTTGGTGTGCAGTTGTTTGACCATTAAGGAGTTTCACAATATGCTTTAGTGAGAGGACGTGACTGGGAACTTGCATACACAGAAGCACACATGCTTCAATGCACACACAGACACAAAACAGCCAATTGCACACACCTCTTTCATAAAACTGGATGTAGTCCGGCTGTTAAGCCACAAAAAAACATGGAGTTGTTCGTTTTGTGATAGAAGCATGAAATTTGGCACACTAGCTCAAGTTGATGTATATAATACAGTAATTCTAGATATGGGGGCATTTCAAATTTGGCTTCTAAACCCTGGAATACACATGCAAAATCAACCCAACATGAAAACAAGGCTAAACTAATTTTCTTTATGCTTCTGTGGAAGGGATTGTAATCAGTAATGACAAGAGAGATATTTTTTCAATATTTTGACATCACATGATTATATGAATCCATATTAACAGCTAAAACTTTGAACTGCAAAAATTATCTTCTGGCAGCCTTTTTATTTACTTAATACTGTATCCCTATGTCATGTGACTTGTCATATGACTATAGATAGCATGTGATATCTTTGAGAACAAGAAATTCTCTATTTGTGAGGTAGACATTCAATCAATGTGTCATTTTTTGTAAGCAATCTTATAAAAATACCTTGAAAACAAACAAAAATTCGTTTAGCCTCATTTTCATATTGGGTCGAGTTTGCACATGCATATTCCAGGGTTTAGAGGCTGAATTTGAAACGCCCGCGTATCTAGAACTATTATATATATATATCAACTTGGGCTAGTGTGCCAAATTTCATGCTTCTATCACAAAGTGAACAATTTCTCACCTTAACAGCCTGACTACTATCACTACAGCTATGCATTTGCTCATTTTTCACCATCAAAAATAGCGGCTATTTAACAAACGGAAATAGTCCCAGTGTGATAACTAAACATAGGTGTTCTCTCGTCCTTTAAGCTAAATGTAAGGCTTTAGTTTAAGGAGTTTAAGTACCTGTTGATATGCACAAAAGAAGGACGGGTTAATAGATACTGTTATGTGTAGAGGGGAAGCACGGCGTGTTGGCGTTCAGCGAGGCAGATTGCTGTCGGGCTCACCGTAAGGCGGCAATAAAGAGTTAATGACATGCTGTGCCTGCCTCACGCCTCCTCTGCCTCGGCTCCCTATTGTAAAGGCCCGCGCAACACAAAGCCGCCAAGAGGGATAAGCAGACAGAGACGACGGGGCTGCCAATGAGCAGGAAATGAAACAAAGAGACGGGGGATGGCCTGATAGCAGTGATTATTACCCAAAATATAATATAAAGATGACAGAGAGCATGAGAGGGAGGAGGACAACCATGCCACCCACTTAGCCCCTTATAATGAAAATGAGGAAGGTGCAAATACAAGCAGGAGGAGACAAGCCATTTACATGACAGTGTATATGTGTGCTGAACATCTAAATGTACCATTGAACTCTGAGCCAAAACGGATAGGCCCAGAGACTGTGGTTTTCTTTCTCTCTCTCTCTTTTTTTTTTCATTCTCTGGGTCCATGCCAGCGAGACAGACTTTAGATCCAGCTTTTAAAAAGCCAGTTAGTCTGGCTGTAAAGTGTATACAAGCTATCTGCACTCCCATAACACCGAATGCCAACGTTTCTGGATGATCAATGTGCTTTTCTTTCATGAGCATATTTTTTAAATTAACTGACCAATACTGTTAATGTCTCAGTGACACGCGAAACAAGGCTCCAACCCACCGAGAACGAGTTAAATCCCCGTTTTATGAAGATATTACCATGTATTAGCAGCTCTCACTCTCCCAAACAAATGAAATCCTCAGTAAGTTGACTTTAAATCAATAGTTTTCAATTGCAAGCAGCTGAAGTTTTGAGTCGAGATGAAACAAAGTCCTGGTCATTGCGGCTGGTGAATAAATCTAAGGGTCATGCCCTCCACGTGGGTGATGGTAATGCTAGTGGAAGAGAGTACTGGAGGAATGAACTCAGGCTGTATTAAGGGAAAACATTACAATATTTTTTCTAAAGTGTAGAACAGCGAGATTAAAAAGGATCAGAGGGTTATTTGATTAAAAAAGTTTTTAAAAAGTCATAAAACACTTTGAGGCATGCTGTGATAAGAAAATAATCAATGAGGCACTATGGAGTCACAACTAAATTTGATTATTTTAAGCTTTTTTTCATATTAAACCAGAGTAATTTACCAATAATCACAATAATTTTATTAATTAAACAATGACACATTGTAGATTTTATCCATTTACGGTTACATTTAATGTTTTGGAACATCTTGAGACAAATTAGTTCCTCTTATCACTTATGGTATATGTCATGTTACTTAGAGCTATACTTAGAAAGCACAAAGTCCTACGTCCTAAAGAATCTCCCATTGTGAAAAAAATACTGACTGTTCCCAAGTGCTAACAATGGAGACTCCTTCCATTCGTTACTATAAATAAACGTCCTTACAGAAACTCCTATTACTCCTAAAATTATAGATTTCCTGTACTTGTTAAACAACGACATATTTATAGAAAGCTGCTTGTTATTATGTTTAGAGTCTCTGTATATGATTTGTTATTATGGAAACAACATATTAGAACAAAGATATGAATATAAACCTTGTAGTCAGCACTACTGTCAGAGTAACTGTTCCAGAAAATTAATCAACACCTTCTGCCCAATCAGACTGGACAATTCCATAGCTCTGATCTAACTTATATCAAAAATAACAACATGATCAATCTTAATAATCTTAATCTTAGTAATCGTAATCTGAAGAATCTTCGAGAAAGAAAAGATCTATCCTTAAAATCAGCTAACATCACCTTGATGGTGCGTAAGACGTTCCATTTAAGCGCAGACATCCTTTCATACTTTCATGTGAGACGAAGCAGCCCTCTCTTCTCCCATCCGTCTGACCCTCGTGCTCACAGTGTTATATTATGTTTTAATATGATAGGCAGATTCTATTTCCTGTCCATCAATCAGCCACTTAAAATGTGCTGTAGTGGAGATTATGATGAGCAAATTACACATATGAGGGATCTCAGCCTCCGAATGGCTATGGGAGCTGTTAAGAGTATAATTAACCTTGTGTTAAGTGGCATTTGCTAATGATTAATGCACAGTATTAAAAAGGTAGATTGTTTCCAACAATGAATATCATGAACACACTCAGCTTAGAGGGATAGCTCAACACGACACACCTCCTTATTTCTACACGGATTGATATTAGCATCATTATCCTTCTGTGCATGCGTGTGATGGTAGTGTAAGAGGCATTTATTTAGCACGTCAATGAATTATCTGGAACAACAAGAAGTATAACAATTGTTCATTCATTGCTCACATCACAGTCAGTTCCATTTAATACATTCATTTAAAAAAAGAAAAGTAATCAGTAAAATATAGACTAGGTTACTGTGCATTACTAGGTTATATATGATGGTGATTTTGTGTTTTAACTTTTGTGTTTATTTTGTATTGTAACTTTTTATATTTGAGGATCGGGATTCAGTGTGAGTTTTTCTTTGTGGAAAACTGCCTTAAAGAATCTCTTCGAGGTGTTGTATCTATAGCCTGCATGAGTATCTCATTCTTTTTTCTTTTCAAATTGTTTAAATAAACGTACAACTTGCTAGTCCAATGTAGTGTGTTTTAAAGATGTCCTTTAAATATTCAAAGCTAAAATGTTCTGGATAAACCACAAGCAAAATAAAATAAAAAAAAAAGAAAGAAAATGGAAAGCACTTTCAATGTAAATTTAAAATTTAATAAATAATCTTTGTTTAATGTTACTGAATTATTAATGTCAGAAAGTTTGACTCATTTCACCTAACACCGTTTGCTCATAAATGCTGAAAGTGTTTCTGATTGATAAATGCATTATTTTATTCTATTCTTATTTATTTATTTATTTTACTGGATAAATAACGTAAAAAATGAATGCTAGAATGGTGACCAGTGTTTGCTGGCAATTTATCTGGATAGTTCTGGATACAGTCCAAAAGTAGTGCATGAAACATTTTGAAATTGCATTCACAGTGATGACACTGGGTTTTTAATAAAGAAAAAAGGGAAAAAAAATAATAAAACTCCTATTACATACATACATACATACATACATACATACATACATACATACATACATACATACATACATATACATATAAATGTTAAAAGACCATGTTTTGGATGGATTTAGTAGTTGATTTGTAGTTCTGTAGTCACTCTATAAGGAATTAATTTTTGATATGAACCAATTTTTACTTTTCAGGATCAATTGAACATATTGAACAAATCAATACGATAGAAGCTTATATGTTGAGTAATGGAGTGTGAAATGCTTGACGTGTATTCTCCTTTACTGCTATCTAGAAAGAAAGAAAGAAAGAAAGAAAGAAAGAAAGAAAAGTTTAATAATATTAGGCACTTTTATCAAACCAAAACATAAGGAAAGTGAGGAGTTGTGGACTCTGTGGAGGCATTTGTATCAAGCAGCCATGTCACTTCTACCTGACAGGAGGACATAAGGATTCACCGTGATTCAGCTTTGTAGCAAGCGCAAATAAAAAAGGAGGCCCTGCTCCCTCTCTGTTCTTTTCTTTCTCTTTCTCTTGCTTTCACTCGCTGTGTGTGTGTGTGTGTGTGTGTGTGTGTGTGTGTGTGTGTGTGTGCATGAGTGAGTGAGGTCCTGGCTGCTCGGCTAGCTTTTCATAGAGGAAGACGCCTGTCATTCTAATCATCCTGCTGCCTGTCTCCTGTACCTCCGACTGGCTAAGTCACAGAGAAGCAGAGAGAAAGAGACACTGAAAAAAAAGAAAGAGAGAGCAAGAGTAGAGTACTCTCTGCCAAGGAACATATGCCTTTGTAACCGTCCTCACTTCCTGAGCCCTGAAGCAAACTCGTGATGGCCTTCTCAGCCGTTGCTGGCTGGCAGGACAACCATGATCCGTGTCTGTTAAACTCAAGTCTGACTGATCCTGTCAGAAAGCTTTATTCTGAAACTGTATCATTGACAACACTCAGGAAATAAAGCCTTGAAAAAATAGCAGCTCCGGTGAAGGAAAAAACTCACACTACACAAAATGTGAAGAGTTTAATACTATAAAGAGTCACCTTCATAAGCGAGATATGATTGGTGTTTTGGTGCAAGAAGTGTCTAAAATGTTGGGTTTCACATTTCCTCCTTCGTCTTTTCGTAAAACCTGCTTATAATGTGCTGAATGTTGACCTAAGTATAGAAGTTTCTAGAAGCTGTCTCAGAGACTTGAGCTATATTCATGGTGTCTCTGCCTGCTATTGTGTGCCATCTGCTGGTCTTCTGGGTAACAACCCAATCATTGACAATACACATGTGATTCTGCCTTTGTCTAATATAATACCATAATAACTAATAACTGTGTCGTTGAAAATGTACCACCAATTAAGCTTGTGACATTACAAGGCATTTCTATGTATATGCACAAAAGAAAGCATTGATTCCTTTTTTATAACAGCAGCTCAGGCAATACTTAGCTGCAGTTCAACTCACAGGTTTATATTAATGCACTCGTTCTAATACATTATTATTATTTCTGTAGTAACACAGGGATCTACCTGTACTCCAGATGCTCCATATACAAGCATGTATTTATTAATATGGTGAAGTTTTCTGTGAGATGTTTGTTTAGCATTATTGGAAGGACATTAGAGTGTTAAAGTTTTGTAAAAGTCTGAAGTAAAGCTGTAAGTTTGACAACACTGGAAAGTCTTCAGGACAAAGCTTTTGGTTTAGGTTTCATGTCATGGTAGCATGACAAGCTGCACTTTTTTGTCTTACTAACTTCACAAGAAAGAAAAACAAAGGAATGACTGTTGCGGGAATTGCTATTTATATATCCATAAACGGATAAAGGGTATACTGATGATGGGGGAAGCCATGGCCTAATGGTTTGAGAAGCAGCTTTGGGACCAAAAGGTTGCTGGTTCAATTCCCTAGACCAGCAAGAATGGTTAAAGTGCCCTTGAGTAAGTCACCTGCTCCCCTGGTATGCTCTGGGTATGTTGTACGTCGCTCTGGATAAAAGTGTCTGCTAAATACCATTAATGTAATGATGTGTCATTTTTTAATAAACAACAAAAAAAAATCATGTTGACAGGTTGCTGTTGTAGAAAAGGAATAAAACATTTTGCAACATGCTGTTACTGGAAAATAATCAATGTCGGAGTGGCACTTGCTGCAATACATCATGGTTACTATAGTAACAGCTAATTCACAGTGCATGGTCTGCAAAACCCAAGTGTAATTATAGTTTAATTTAATTGAAAAGTGTGTTGTTTAACAAGTATGAATGTATGACTGTTGATGTGGTAAAGTTTTCTGTAAGGGGACATTTATTTAATATTTACGTATAGACAGAGTCAGCAGTGTTAACGCTGTAACAGTCAGAGGTAAAGCTGCAACTAAGATTTCCATCAGGGTGAGTTTTCAGGGTCGAGATTTTATGCATTCTTTGTTTCTTGGTAATCCTTTTTTGTCTTATTAACTTCAAGAAAGAGGAAAAAAGAAGCTGGTGAGGTGATGTTTACAACTGCATTACAACTAATGTAAGTGATAACAAGAATTAACTTGTTTCATGGACATTGAACAACGTTAGATTGATGGATGGATGGATTTTATTGATCCAGAAAGTGAAATGTAACTATATCTAACTCGACAAGTGTGTTTCCTGAAGAAAATGTGAGCGTGCTTGCTCAGTACAAAAAAAGATGAGTATTGCTCATAATGGATAGATATGTTTGTTGGGTGAGTTGGCCTGAGTTATTAAATAAAGTTTGATGACTGTTGGATGAATCATGACTGAGCAGGAGAGCTTGGCTTCTGATGGTCACTGTATTTCTATGGGTCTAAAAATGCATTGCTGCCAATAGAAGAAAAAAGGATGGATGAAAAACAAGAAAAAGTCTAGTGTAGGCCATGTACGTGTTGTCCTCAGGTGTTATATTATGTTTGGTGGCTCTCTGATGAAGTGTGACCAAGCAAGAAGACTTTTGGGGTCAATATCTCAAACTGTGGGAGAAGAAGCGCAGTAACAAAAGTGGTATGATGTGTAACAATAGTGTGCTTGCTTCTCAATCACATTAACTATATACTGAGAAAATGTATAAGGTGTCAGAATTAGCGAGTCAGTTGCTTCAGTAGGCCATATAGTTTCTCACTGAGATTCTGGGATCTGACCCTGAGTGTTGATATTGGAACTGATCATTTCATATTTAACAGTTATTCCATGAAATTGAGTCGTACATGAGCTGATAGCCGACAATGCATGAAGCGTCGAGTTGGCTATAAGCCATGTACAATGAGATTTCATGGCATAACTGTTTTATTCTATTCACATTCACTGGATTTTGAGAAATAGAGCAGTTTTATTTTTATTTTTTGCAAATTCGATAAATAAAACTGTATACAAAATGTCCAGCAAGATTATTTCCACTTAGGATGAAAAGAAACCGGTGAAATGACAGGAGAAAATTGTGAAAAATGCTAGAATAATAATAATTCTTGAAAAATAAAAATATATATATTTTCTTACAATCAAATACTTTTATTCCATTTTTTATTGCTTTTTAAATATTTTTTGGGGGGTTTGTTTTTGATTAGAGTTTTTATTTCATCCTCGGTTTGTTTAACAACACGCTCCACTATTTTGTTTTTCTCTACTCACGGTATATGAGCTGATATCCTACTAGTAGAGTAGCCAATTAGGGCACACGATTGCTCATATCCAGTGAATGTGGATAGAATAACAGTATTTATGCCAAAGCATGTTTTATGTTGACTAACTGTTATGTTGATACAAATTATCTCAGAACAATGTTTTGCCAAACCAGCTCTGTGCCAAACCAAAAGTTTTCTCTGTTACTAAGAAGATATCAGATATCAGCATTGAAGCATCAGTATTGGGTAGGGTCCGATAATCAGTGCTCAGGTATAATATTACAGCTGAAAAAAAAGTTAATTCCTCATTACTAATTTTGTTCAGTCATGTAATGGAAAAAATCCTTTCCCAGTGACACCAATAGCAATAATGAGTTTAATTCTTTAATTCTTTAATTCCAGCTGACCTATTTCAGCTGACACCTATGAAATATTTTAAGAAGGTAATGTTTGTTTCAGTTCAGCTTCACTATTTTACATATGTCATTAGGAGACTGTTTAATCCACTCAGGATGAGTGTGTAAAAATTCCAGCACCATGACAGTCATTAAGAGGTTGTGATGTGGACACTTTCCTATGTGTTATTCACCTTGGTAAAGTTGATCTTGGCTTTTTAAGACCTTTTTCCATTAAGAATAATCCTTCAGTGCTTGGCTTAAGGTATATCTATGCTCTCCGTTTGCAGGTCTTTGTCGACTTTATGGTAACACTGGAATATATTAAACTCCGGTGCCCTTCTCTATAACTCTTTCCCACTGTGAGTAATTAGCATTTTGTGGGGATGAAAGATTCCAGTGTGATTGTCAAGTATAAGCCAGAACCCAACCCCCAACCCCCATCCCAACCCTTGCCCCCACTCCACAAAAAAAAAGAAAAAAAAAACACAAATTACTCACCATTTGCTTTCTTTCATACTGGGTATTTATCTTAATGACTGACAAAGTGCTGTTCCCTGGTGATTACAGAAAATACCTTGAAGGAGACAATGGACTTAACTGTTCGAATGCATGTGTGTCTGTGATACACTAGAGGCTGTGTGATAGCATAATGTAGTCCATAACTTGTAGTGAAAACTGCCTTTTGCTGGCCCAAACATGAAATATGATTGACGCTTGTGAGAAAGTAAAATCTAATTATCATTGGTCGACAGTCCTTATGTCTCAAGTTACCCAAATCTCTCAGGTCCTCTCAGATGATTAGCATAATGTATGCATAGTGGTATGTGTTTCTCCTTAACTTTGCTGTGTGTTTAGGGAGCCTTCATTCCTCCCTTCGTTTGTCTATTACACATTTAATTTGGACTAAAAGACCTGATCAGAAATTCTACTCCACTTGGTGTGGGATACTTTCCTCTATCCCAGATGCCAATAAAGAAGACCATGCCAATAAAAAGTCCCCCAAGATAATTACACCAGAGTTTAAACCTTCAGGCTAATAGCATTGGCACAGACACATTGCCAATATACATTTAGCACCTTTAGGTCTGGTTGGGCCATAGGTGGTTGGCCAGAGTCATGTCCCTCTTAAAGGTGTCTGGTTGGAAGATTGGGTTGTCCATCATCATTGGGCCTGACCATTTCCCATGAGTGTGCAAGAAGCTGAACAGTTGTTGCTATTGAAGGCAAGGTGATTGAATTGTCCTTGCACTGCTCTGACTTTGAGAACATCACTTAGATGTAGGGCACAATGAGCGTTTTAGATGTTCTCCTCCAGGCAAAGACCTTTACTGACTTGATAATTAGATCAAATGACATGGATGAGGAACTACAAGTTGTAAAACATAGAAGTGCTTAAAAGTTTAGAGCATTGGGTCATTTTGTATCACTGGGCCATTTTGGCCCATTTTGGAGATATTACATTGGAAAATTATTGTCTTTTGCTTGAATTGTGGCACTCAACTCAGTTCAAGGTTATGGTTTCAACAAAGGACGGAGTTTGCACATATGAAGCCAAGGAAAGAACGTAACAACAATCTCTGCTTTTATTATTTAACGACGGTCAATAATATATTTATAGTAGGGGTGTATCCAAATGCAAATACAATATTTGGCTTGAACAGATAATGTGTTCTAACAAAGAAAGATCATAGTCATTAACACATAGTGTTGTACATTGCATTCACATAGTAACTGCCAGGTCAGGGTCACTGTGCTTTAAATTTGGGTTAATGGTTTGTATTTCTACTACTCACACACATATAATACTCAAAATAAAGATCTACTCCGCTTGCTGCTTGCTAATACTGCTAAGTATCATAGTTCTTTTTGCTTAAATGGGGCTAAAGTGTGGAACACACTTCCGAGTAGTTTGAGAAAGGAAGCATCTTTCCCTAAATTCAAGAAGAGTCTCAGACTTCATTTGTGTCGTTAGTTTGGATATGTGTGTATTCATAGCCTATAGTTTTTTGTTCATATACTCACATATTTTATAGCTTTTTTGTATTTAAAAAGGTAACTTTATACCTTTTATACCTGGGTGGCATGGTGGTATAATGGTTAGCACTGTTGTCTCACAGCAAAACGGTCCCGGGTTCAAACCTCACAGCCGATGGGAGCCCTTCTGTGTGGAGTCTGCATGGGTTTCCTCCGGGTGCTCTGGTTTCCCCCACAGTTCAAAGATATGCGGTTAGGTTAACATGGGCTGAAGTGCCTTTGAGCAAGGCACCTCACCCCCATGTGGCATGGTGATGTAGTAGTTAGCACTGTTGCCTCATAGCAAGAAGGTTTTGGGTTCAGGCCCAATGGCCAACAAGGGCCTTCCTGTGTGGAGTTTGCATGTTCTCCCTGTGTCTGCATGGATTTGTGCATACAGTTGTGGTCAGAAGTTTACATACAGTGACATGAATGTTATGGCAATATTTGGGCTTTCAGTAATTTCTTTGAACTATTCTTTTTCCATATGCTCACTTAGATTATTAATTTAGAGGTGCTGAAACTTCCAAAATATATCTTGCCAAGGCCGATGTCTTCCTGTTAGTGATTATGATTGACTATAGCTGGTAGCTTCTCTGTGCCTTCATAAAAAGGGTTTGTTTACAACACTCATTGGATTGGCCAACACACAGTAAAATGGGAAAGTCCAAGGAGCTCAGTGCAGATCTGAGAAAGAGGATTGCAGATGTATACAACTCCTGAATGTCTCTTGGAGCCATTTCTAAACAACTGCAAATTTCAAGACCAGTTCAAACAATTGTATCCAAGTTATTGTGAGGTGTAGTCACTTTGCCAAGCCACTTTGCTTCAAGAAAACCCAAA
>JANZLB010000008.1:14759498-14771155 GCA_026167865.1 Notarius quadriscutis
GTAAGTAGCCCTAATTACCTAATTTCATCAAAAATAATGCACTGTTTAAGTTTACTATTTACTATCGCATTTTGGTTTATACCACACATACCAAACATATCCAACCTGTAACTTTCTGAATGTGTGTAACTTAACTCTGTCAGCTAATGCAATTTTTGCAAAAATAATGGTCATTTAAGCAATAAAATAAGCAAAACTGTTCTAAAATTAGCTGGTATAGTCATGAAAAGTAATATTATACTTACATTATAATATATACAGACATCTGGTGAGGTCAAGGCATAAGTGAATTCCTCTTTGAACTGGGAGATGTGAAAGTAACAGATGAAGACTTGGTATGGATAGGTATTGCATCTTCTGATCTTTTCAGTCATGTTTCAGTGCCGTCTTTTGCCATTTGTTCCTGAAGCCTTCTGCTCATAGAACTTGTTGTGGGACCAGTGACATGAGAGCCATTATGTTTTGAAAGACTGCAGAGATCCAAGGACATAATTGTTGTTCCATAACATCTATAACCTTGGGTGAAAGGAGCCTCTTGAAATATTAATTCTGTTCTGCCAAAGTACGTGTCTAAAGCACTGTTTTTTTTGTTGTTGTTGTTGTTCGGGTTTTTTTGTTTGTTTGTTTTTTACTTGCATGCTCTTTTAATGAAATTCCTCTTATTCTGCTCTGTAAATGGTTACCAACTCCTCTATTTAACAGGATTCCAGGTTAACAAAATGCATGTTCTATAATCTTCTGTGAAACATATTTTTACATACAAAAGAAACGTTAAATTTCGTTTTGACAATATGCCATTCAGTGGACTCAGTAAAAAAGGAAATATACAAGAGCAGACAGTAACATTGATGAATGTCATATCAAAAATAAGATTCCATTCAATTTTCTATTTCTTCCAAGAAAAAAAAAAAAACATATATCAACATTGATATTATGGAATAATTATCAAAAAAAATACACATTACAAATAAAAAAAATATATAATATGAAAAGAAAGCCAGCAGAATATAGCAATAGTACTTCAGCCCTATAGTAACCACATGCAGAGCAGAATGAATGTTTTTAAATTAATTAAGCAATTAAAGAGCACGGTGTCTGGGATAGTGGCGAGATTCTCTTGTCCTCAGAGCAGCAGTTTCTGCTGAGTGTTAATGCTGTTAGAGCCTGCTTTAGTTTGTCCATATTCAATGCTCTGTGCTCCCCTGAATTGTATCGTCGTCCATAGCTTGGAGAGCCATAGGAAGATGTGGAGAAATTCATGGAAAAGCCAGATCCTGTAGCATCGAAGCTCCCTCGTCTAGAGCCAGACCTTGAACCAGTTCTGGAGCCAGACCTGGATCCTGAGGCTGATCCAGAGCCACTAATATTGTAAGGGCTATATAGACCCTTTGTAGACTGGGATGATGCCTCCAGTAAACGTAAACCAGAGCCTTCTTCAATCATACTTCTTTCAATGGCATCTTTATAAGATATCTTCAGCTTTGTTTTGGGACAAGTGAGGTATTTGGAGTATCCACTGACATCTCGCAGTTTCTGAGCAGTGCGTGCATCAAGGGTACCCTTCTTTACGGCCTCGTCCAGTGATACTCTGCCTGCAACATCAGGTTCAATTAGTCCTCCAGTCAGATACTGGACTTCAAGAAAACGCTGGCCAGCTTCATAATACAGCCAACCCTTCTTTAAGGCCTGAGCAGCCGACATTTTAGTTTTGGTCCTTGGATCTTCAAATCCTTGGAAGGCCTTCTGAGCCAAGTTGATGCGATCTACCATTATCTTGTCTACCAGCCCTTTGTTCATTGCATCTGCAACAGTGAACTTCTCTCCAGTATTTGGGTCAATTATACCACCTGTACAGGCTTGTGCCTCAAGCAGTCTTTGACCAGTAATGTTATCAACTAGATTTCGATGCATAGCTTCTGTAACTGATACCTTCTCTAGAGTATCTGTGTCTAGGATCCCAGCAACTGGACCCGTTTCCTCTGTTGGGTCAGTCCATGTTGTTGCTGGAGTCTTGATAGATGGAACTGGGCTCATGGGATAAGATGAGGTAGACCCAAAGGAAGATGAACGTGATCTAAAACCACTCATGTTTCCAGACAACATGTCTGCAAACTCAGTGATGGACAGGGTGCCTGCACGATACTGGTCCAAAGCAGATTTGTCTATGAGCCCTTTGGTGATGGCCTCATCAATGTCATACTGACGTCCAGACCTTCTATCAATTATCATAGACTTCACACCATCGGCTGAAGAAGTGGTAATTTCTTCCCATTCGCATTCTTGCTCTGCAAGCTCCATATATGTCTGATGATCAATGAGACCTTTGCGGTATGCCTCGTAAACAGACATTTCTTTTCCTGTTTCTGGGTCTACAATGACCACTCTGCGTTTGCGTACTGATGACTTAGATGATGTCTTTCTTTCCCGCTTCTTCTCCTTTAGCATTAAGAGAGCAAGCTCGGTTTCAGGGTCAGTCATGCATCGCTCCATCAACTGCAGGTAAGTCAGATTCTCCTCTGTGTTTGGATCAAAGAAACCTTTTGTATCATCAGAAGGGTCAGTAAGAATACTGTTCATTTCCTGATCAAAAAGGCCACGCTTATATGCCATTTCCACTGGAAGGCGATGACTTTCCTCAGGATCAATGATTCCACCTGTCGCAATTTGAGCCTCCAAAAGACGAATACCGTGATCTTTAAGGATCAGGCCTTTCTTCATGGCCTGAAATAGGGAAATTACTTTACCAGAGTATGGATCATTGTATCCAGTCACGGCTCGTTCAGCAGAGAGAAGCTTGTCTTTAAACTCTGGGCCAACCACTCCCAATTTTACAGCCTCTATGACTGTCAGTTTTAGATTTTTGATTGGATCAATCACATATCCGGTCGCTGCTTGAGCCTCTAGCAATTCAAACGCAGTGCCTGGCCTGATCATGTTCTTCTTCATGGCTTGGTAGATTGACAGTCGCTCTTTAGTAGCCTCTACATACACACCTGCAATACAACTTGTACCTTCAAGGTATTTCTTCAAGTCTTTGCTGATATCCTCTACTGAAATGTGGCCTTCTGTGAGCTCTGTGTAGGTCTTCTGATCGATAATTTCAGAACACAGTAATTCGTCCAAGGTGACTTGCTTTCGAAGACCCCTTACTAGCAGTTTCTTGTCTGCAAGAGACAGCAAATGCATGCCACTTTCTTTGTCAACTTTGCATCTTTTGAGGATGTTTGCATAAGATGATTTTTCATCTGTGGTTGGATCAGTAAACCCTTTGAAATCTCCACTAGATAGCCTCTCACTTGTTTCTTTGTTGATATATCCTCGTTGCATTGCAACATCATTTGGAAGGTGGAAATTGTACTCATGATCCATTAAGCCACCAGTTGCGATTTGAGCTTCTAGGATCTTTAATGCATACTCCTCAGGAACCAGACCCTTTTTCATAGCCTGGTATAGAGAAATGATTTTCCCACTATATGGGTCTTTGTACCCCGTGACTGCCCTCTCTGCAGACAAAAGTTTGTCATGGAGTTCCGGGCCAACAAGACCCTTGCGGACAGCCTCATCAACTGTTAGCAACTCGTATTTTACTGGGTCAGTGATAAATCCTGTAGCTGCTTGTGCCTCCAACAAATCAATGGCAATTTCAGGCTTGATTATGCCTCTTTTCATGGCCTGGTAAATATTTATTTTAGCAGAGTTGTTGGAGAGGACCCCAGCAACGCTGCCTGTGCCAAAGAGGTACTTCTTAACATCTGGCATTTCCATAACCTCTCGGATGGTTTTCTTGCCTTGTTTCAACAGATTGTAAGTTTCAAGGTCAATTATACGAGAGCTATATAGCTCTTCAATTGTAACTCTGCGTCGAATTATATCACATAGCATAGTCTGTTCAGTTTTAATTATTTGTCTTTGCTCAATGATTTCAATGATTATGATAATCATTCTCTCTTTTGTGATTTTTCCTGACCGGTACTGTTCAATAAGTCTTTGTTTGTCCTCTCCAGGAAGCATGTCTGATGCCATGACATCCCACAAGGTCATTTGTTTTCCTGCAAAACTTTCGTGAGGTATAGCTATTTGAGTGCTAGCCAAGTCTGTTTGTGCTTGTTCTTCAGTGTAAACATATGACTTTTCAACTTCTTTTGGAATTTCAGCCTTAGAAAGTGGTAAGAGGAAAAACCCAAAGTCAGGATCTTTTGTGCACCTTTTTATCAGTTGTTTGTAAGTGACATTCTCATCTTTGTTAGGATCAGTAAAACCCTTGATATCATCTGAAGGGTCTTTGAAGGACTTGGCCATTTCTTTGCTTAGGTAACCTCGCTGAATGGCTACGTCAGTGGGGAGACGGTGGCTATTCACTGGATCAATTATTCCTCCAGTGGTCTCCTGAACTTCAAGAAGAGGTATGGCATGCTCTCTAAGAACAAGCTCTTTTTGCATGGCCTGGAAAAGGGAAATCTTCTGACCAGTGTATGGATCTTTATAACCAGTTACAGCCTTCTCTGCAGACAGGAGCTTTTCATGAAGCTCCGGCCCAACAAGGCCAGCTTTTACAGCATCGTCCACTGTGAACCTCAGATTCCTGTCTGGATCAACAATAAATCCACTCGCTGCTTGTGCTTCCAACAGAGAAAGGCCTGTATTTAGTGTTATTAATTTCTGTTTCATTGCCTGATAAATGCTGAGCTTCTCTTTAGGTTTTTCACTGACTACTCCAGCAATGGTCTCTAATCCTTGCAAGTACCTCTTTACTGATTCAATTTCACAAATCTCTTTTGGTTTCTTTTGGCCTTGTTGGAGCTGATCATAGGTTATTTTGTCAATGATTTTGGATTCAAACAGGGATGTGGCACTAACAGGTTCTCTGAGACCAGTGAAGGTGTCCTGCTGCTTTTTCATCTCATTTTCATCAACGAATGTGATCACAATGCTAATGATCTTTTCAATTGTAACTTTTCCTGATCTATAGTGACGTATTACCTCAATCCTTTGCTCTTCTGTTATATATTCGGAGTTAATAATCTCCCAAATGGTGACTTTTCTTCCTTTAAAGGGTCCACTGTGTAACTCCATTGTCGCCTTGTTTAAGGCTTCTTTGGACTGAACATTGAAGGGCAGTTCTGATTCTGTGGACTTAACAGCTTTTTCTGAAATTGGAAGCAATGGGAGACCGGTCTCTTTGTCAATAATGCAACTTTTCTGCAGCTGTGTATAAGAAACATTCTCCTTTGTGTTTGGGTCAATGAACACTTTATTATCATCATCATCAGATAGGCTATTTAAGCACTTGTTCATTTCCTCACTGAAATATCCACGCTTATAAGCAATTTCCTGAGGAATCCGGTAACTTTTCACTGGGTCAATGATTCCTCCAGTTCCAATTTGGGCCTCCAGCAGCCTTGTACCCTGATCTTTGTTGATGAGATCTTTTTGCATTGCCTCAAAGAGAGAAGCAGTCTTTCCCGTATATGGATCCTTGTACCCACTCACTGCCCTTTCTGCTGATAGCAATTTCTCATGGAATTCTGGGCCAACAATTCCAGATTTTACAGCTTCATCAACTGTGAGCTTTTGGTTTTTAACTGGGTCAATGATGAAACCTGTTCCAGCTTGGGCTTCTAGAAGGTGGAGTGCAGGTTCTGCTTCAAGCATGTTCTTCTTCATGGCTTCATAGATTGGTACCTTCTCCTTAGTTGACTCAATAAACACTCCAGCAATACTGCTTGTTCCCTTTAATGCTTTTTTGACAGAATCCATCTGAGACACCTCTTCAATAGTAGTTTTGCCGTTATGCAACTCGTTATATAAATCTTTGTTTATGATCTTTGATTCCAGGAGCTCAGATGCAGGGACAGTTGATCTTAAACCATCAAAGGCTAAGTCCTTCTTTTTCTCTTTGTCTTCTACAACAGTAATTACAATCTTTATGATTTTCTCGACAGTAATTTTCCCTGATTTATACTGACGAATAAGATCTTTCCTTTGATCTTCACTAAAGTACTCAGAATTGATCACTTCCCAGATGGTTACTGTCTTTCCCTTAAATCTTCCAAAAGGCACGGATATATTTGTTTTACTGAATGCATCTTTAGTCTCTTCATCTGTGTATGTCCTTTCATCAGGTAATGATGTTTGTGTAACAGGTAGAAATGGGAGCCCTGTTTCTGGATCTGTTTTACATCTTTCTAGCAGTTGATGATAACTGAGTCGTTCTTGGGTGTTGGGATCAGTAAATCCTTTTCTATCATCAGGAGGATTGGACAAAACTTTGTTAAGTTCTTCATCCAAGTGACCTTGTTTACATGCTGTTTGGACTGACACACGATGACTGTTTATTGGGTCTATGATACCACCAGTGGCAAGTTGAACATCCAGAAGTTTAGTGGCTTGCTCCTCTGTGACCAGACCCTTTTTCATGGCTTCAAATAATGAGATCTTCTGTCCAGTGAAAGGATCTTTGAAACCAGTTACAGCCCTTTCAGCAGACAACAATACAGTGTGCAGTTCAGGTCCAATAATGGACTCCTTTACCGCGTCATTGACAGAAAGTCTCCTGTTTTTAATGGGATCAATAATATATCCAGACGCAGCTTGAGCTTCAAGAAATGTCACAGCTGTGCTTGGTGAAATTTTCTTCTCCTTCAAAGCTTGATAGATTCCCATTTTCTGCTTGGGTTCTACGATTACACCACCAATGCAATCCTTGCCTTTCAGGCACATCTTGACTTTGTCTAGCTTAGTAAGGTCTTGCACAGTTGTTTTGCGTTTCTTAAGTTTATCAAATTCTTTTTTGTTTAGTACACCAATTTCATTAAGCCTGCTTGCAGGCACTTTCTCCCGAATTCCATCAAATGCCAGTGGTGACTCTTCTTTTGCCTTTACTCCATCAACTTCTGTAGAACCATTAAAGACCTTCTTTGTTGGTTCCTGCACCATTGCTGTAACTAATTCATTTTCAGGCATGCTGTCAGTTTGGATATCAATTTCTTTTGTTTGGGATGTTGTGGGTTTCTGTGCTTCCTGTAGCTGCTGAAGCTTTTCTCGTAATTTCTTGTTTTCCTCACCCATGAGTTTTTCTTGTTCTTGTTTTATCTTCTCTAGCTTCTCCATCTCTTTTTGCTTATTGAGAACCTCTTCTTCAGCATCTTTCTGCTTCTTGACTGCAGTTTCCAGGATAGCCTGAAGTTTCTTTTTCTCCTCTTCCATCTGCTTTCTCTGGCTTTCCTGTTCATCTTGAAGGATTTTGGCTTTGTTCACTTCATCCTCAAGTTGTTTCTCCAGCTTCATTTTCTCTGCCTCTATGGTTTTCTCTTTTTTCAACAGGATTTCTTTCTCTGTGAGGAATGTCTGCTGAAGGACTGTCTTTTCTTGTTTAATTTGCTCTTGCTGTGCATCAGCCATCTATAATGAAAGAAAGATGGTATTATTTAGGCAAAACATTATCATGTAGTATCAGGTGTAAAATGCTCTCATTATCATTGCCATGCCTTGACAGTCAATGTGAACAATAAACAATTAACAGTTGTTCCATGAAATCAGGTCGTACATGAGCTGATAGCCAACAAAGCGCGTAGCACTTACATATAAGCCATGTACAACGAGATTGAGTGGAAGAACTGTTTTATTCTATCCACGTTCACTGAATTTTGAGAAACAAAGCATTTTTATTTTTTGCAGATTTGATAAATAAAAACTTTATACAAAACGTCCGACAAAATCATTTCCGCTTAGAATGTAAACAAACCGGCGAAATGACAGGAGCAATTTGTGAAAAATGCGATAAATTATTCTTGGGGGAAAAAAACAAAACAAAAAAAACTTGTATTCTATAATTTTGTTGCTTTTTTTTTTTTATTTCTTGGGGTTTGTTTTTTGAGTAGACTTTTTATTTCGTCCTCGGTTGGTTCAGCAACACGCTCCGGCCTTTTGTTTTTTCTCTACCCACGGGATATGAGCTAGTAAGAGTAGACAATCAGAGCGTGCAATTGCTCATATCCAGTGAATGTGGACAGAATAATTAAAGAGAGCTGTACTGTAAGTAACAAGAACTTCAACGTATATACAGTACTGTGCAAAAGTCTAAGGCACATGTAAAGAAATGCTGCGGGCCTGAAAAATAATGAAATTAAATGTTTTAATATTAAAAAAAAAATACTATATAAACACTAAGCCATAATAAATGAATATAAAGTCGATATTTGGTATGAGACGACCCTTTGCGTAAAAAAAAAAAAGTAGTCTCGGGTCCAATGAGTCCAGTTTTACGCGGAAATGAGCGTCTTCCAGAACCAGCCGCAGTTCTTCTGGACACTTTGAATGTCACACTCGCGTCTTCATTTTGCACCAAAACCCAGCAGCCTTCGTTATGTTTCCTTTTTTAATCTGAAAAGCGGTCTCTTATGGAATATACTGCTCAGACACATTACAAACTTTTTCCTCTTCCTCGCTAACATTTAATTTTGTGCTGGAAAACGAACGTTTGAACTCTAAAATGTTTTTGTCCTGACTCGATAACGTAGAAGTCAGAAAATACAAAAAGTTTGTTTTGGGAAAAGAAAAAAAAAAAAGGGTGCCGAAGACTTTCACAGTACCGTATATTAAACATCAATTAAACATTTACACTTAAGGGATCCATAGCCTTTGCTTATTCTGTAACCGTGTTGATGCAGGTCCTAGCAGGAGAAAACAACATGCAACATACTACGTATGATCCCTGCTTGACTTTTTTCCGCCATGTCCAGATGGGATGTGGGTATCCCACGGATTTGCAGTACAAGAGGGCGTTTTCTCCTTCTTTTTTATTCTCGCTTCGCTTGTGACCGGTGATTTCAGGAGCCGCTGAACGGAAGAGAGAAAGAGGGAGGGGGGGGAGAAAAAAAACCCATACAAGATATTAAAATTATACATTAATTAAAAATAGGTTTCACTGCGCATATATATCTTTTTTGTTTTTTTCTTTGCAGTATGGATTTTAACATTTATTAAACATGACCGGTTCGTTTAAAGATTTACAGTATTTTATTTGTAATACACATTTATTTGCTTGACAGAAAGCAGTTTTAGTAATAGGCCAACATGCATGACTGGATTTTAATCCTGAGACATCTCGATTTAAAAATTAAAACCCATATATGCTTCGAATCAGGCTCTCGTTCTCCATGTACGCTTGCTCATGAACCATTTGACGCTGATGTGCTGAGTCAGTAGCTTCTCGGTAGATGCCAAAAGTTAGGCATTAGCCGCTCCCGATGCTTAAAATCTGTCGAGTCTACCGTTTTGGCCATTTACTCCAGATTTCTTCTTAAACACTGCTCCACCATGGACAGGTCGCTGCCACAGCCTTTTTTTATTTATTGCTAATCCTTAAAAGTTACCGTAATTCCTTCCGTGCAATTAAGCAGGATCAGGAAGAGACCTGGAGCGAGTGTTTATTACTGTGAACACGGAGGACGGCCCAGGCGTGGCCTGGGACACAGACGACATCACTGCTCTCTAATTATGGTGCACACGTGCCATCTGAGGATTGTGTGTGTGTGTTGGGGGTTGGAGTAGGAGCTTAGTTGGGCATTATCCTCACACGCTTCTCCCCTGGCAGGTAGTAAATCGCCTCCTCTCTAAACAGATAGGACTTTCAATGCCGTTCGATGCCATTCTGGCCTGCTTCCAAACCCTGACTCTGAACGGAAGTGTGCCTTTACTCATGGAGTCACTGATGGAAAGAGACGGGTAACTGCGCAGATACAATGCGTGCTATTTGTAAAGAAACCTCATCTGGGTTTTTTTTTTTTGGCCTAAAAAAAACAAACCGATGTGACCTATGAGTGAACATACTGGTGGCAACTGCATTCACAAGCCGATAATGGATTTATAATGAAGAAAGAATCAGTGACACTTTTCGAACATATGGATGAATTTCATAATATTATACGAAAGCATGTTTCTAATTAGTTTTGCGCTTTTAACTTGTATAATTAAGAGGAAGAAAAATAATGATTCTAGATCACACACAAAACCTCTACTATGGTGTGCGACAAATCAAATTCTACTGGAACGTACTGACGAATTTTCTCACTGTCAGCCCGTAACGCACGCAGGAGCAGATTATCATCGTGAACAATAAACTCTTGCCATTAGAAGCGGCTGGGACTGGATTCAGGCCTTAATCCCACCCCAGCACACAAGCCTCCATCTGTTCCCTCAGAGCTGAGAGCGGGAGAGAGAGGTGCCAAGGACATGAGAGCCTGGGGGTGGAGCGTGAGATGGAAAGGAGCACAGCATACCTTCCTGCTTTCCTATCTCAACTGATTTTTGGCTGGATGATGATGATGATGATGATAGACGGACTCACCCTTAATTGTGATATATATCACAGTACAGTTTCCCCCCCCCGCAAGAAATTATATTATGGTCCTGGTGGGAAGCTTTGTACTAAAATGACTTAAATACTGAACAGTGATGCAGTTTGAGAACGAGTAATGGTCTGAACCGTGGACATTAACTTCAAGTTCCCAGGACCGTCTTAGATTCATAAGCACTTATCTTTCCTATTAGTTTCATTTTAGTTAAACAGTAGAAACCAAATACTGTAATATCCATTGAGATACATATTTTATTCTATCCACATTCACTGGATATGAGCAATCGCACGCTCTGATTGGCTACTCTACTACTAGGTTATCAGCTCGTATACCGTGAGTAGAGAAAAACAAAACGGTGGAGCACACCAAGTCAGATGTGCTCCATGACCTTTTCCTATTGCTCCCCCCTAATATCGCCTGTTCCACACTCCAGCCCAGTTGGTGGCGGTAATGCATCTTTAAGTTGGTTTGCCAATCGCCAAAAACCCCTAAACAACAACGAAATGGTGGCGTGTGTTGCTAAGCTAAACCAACCGAGGATTAAATAAAAACTCTCCTCGAAAACAAAACCCCAAAAAAAAGCAGCAAATTATGGAAAGAAAGTGTTTGATGGTAAGAGTGGTGTTTTTTTTTCCCTTTTTTTTTTCTTCAAGCATTATTATTATTATTATTATTATTATTATCATCATCATTTTTCACAAATTGCTCCTGTCATTTCTTGAATTATCGAATTTGCAAAAAAAAAAATTCCTCCGTTTCTCAAAATCCAGTGAATGTTGAAAGAATAAAACAGTTATTCCGCTCAATCTCATCATGTACGACTCGATTTCATGAAATAACTGTTCATAAATATCTATGGATTGATTTTAATTCTTTTATTTGCACTAGTAATGAATTATAAACACTGCCGGTGACTAAAATTTATCTCAAGTCTGAAGCAAAGCTGCGTTAAAAATACTGAAATTAAGTTCTTTAGAAGCAAGTAAGGAATAAAACATGACATGAAATTAATCAACAATTAGGTCGTGCAATGCAGATATTAAAGGAGAACTGAAGGCAAATTTTTTTTTACCATCAAAATTCTATTTCTCATTTTATTAAATATCGGAATGCATTTTTGATCGCCGTTTTGTCGCTGCTATAGCAAGTTATGAGTGTTTGAAATATGCTCTGTAATATATCAGTCTATATGTCAAAGCGATGGGCGTAAACGAGATTCGCTGAGACATCGTAGGACGGAAGTAAAACGTACAGCGGAAATCAAAGTGACCGACATCTGCCAACGTTGTCAAAAGACGC
>JANZLB010000008.1:15498596-15512568 GCA_026167865.1 Notarius quadriscutis
GAGAAACAGAGCATTTTTATTTTTTGCAAATTCGATAAATAAAAACTTTATACAAAACATCTGACAAAATCATTTCCATTTAGAATGTGAACAAACCAGCGTAATGCCAGCAGCAATTTGTGAAAAATGTGATAATTATTTTTGAAAAATAAAAAAATATACATTCTTACCATCAAATACTTTCATTCCATAGTTTGTTGCTTGTTTTTTGTATTTTTTGGAGTTTTGTTTTTGAGTAGTTTTTATTTCATCCTCGGTTGGCTCAGCAACACGTTCTGCCATTTTGTTTCTCTCTACTCATGGTATATGAGCTGATAGCCTAGTAGTAGAGTAGCCAATCAGAGTGGGCGATTGCTCGTGTCCAGTGAATGTGGATAGAATAATGCCTGATATTTCACTCCGATGACGTCACTCCCAGTGTTTTCCCACTGACTAGACATGTATTGTCAAAATGGCAAACCGGTTCAAAATTAAAAATCTTTTGATTAACTTGCTTTTTTTGTGGCTGTGTCCATATAATATAAAGAACATTACATGGTGGCATAAAGATCTGAAGTTTATCTTCTTGTATTGAAAAATATTTCACCTGTTTGCTTTGCTCACTCGTGAATATGTTCACCATTTGAAAATCAACTTCATATCTTCATGCAACCATGTAATACAGGATATGTGGTTACAGATGATGGATGGATAGATGGATGGATGGAATAAGTGGGTTGGGAGCAAGGAAATGTGCAGGACCAGGATTGGGAATCTGTGAATCAGTTGAGAAAACATCAGCCTGGTCAGTTAGGGATGGGGCCTAATTTGTGACAGGTGTATTAAATCATGGTGCGTCAGCCAACTTTATTAAATATGAGGGTGGCAGGTAAGTAGTTAGTGTCTATGTGGTGTTTGGAATAGTTGGATGATGGCAGTGAAAACAGTCATACTTTTGTTATGCTACATTGGGTTGTTCATGATGCAAGCTTTTAAGTATGGCAGTTTCATGTCTGAGTCCTTTGATTATTCTTCCCAAAACAATCTCTTCAGTGAAGGTGTGCCTGTACCATCTCCAGACCACAATCAGGAGGCTTGGCCCTCACACCACCAGAAGTTTTCTGTCTCTTGTGGTAAAGATGCTGTCCAAGTAGTTTTGCCCTCAGGTTCTCTGTCCGAGGTGAAGATTTTGGGTATGTTAGTTGGCTACTCTATTCTTATCTTTACTTTGTGTATATTGTGGTGTCTCTTTATCTTGTCTTTCTAATCTTTGTCAGGTTCCTCCATCTGGGACTCAGTTCTAGAAGCAAAAAAAGACTGTGTCTACTCTCTGACAAAGGAACAAGGGAACTATGTTCTTCGTGTCAGCTTTTCTGGCTGTTATGCCACTGTTGAAGTGGGTGTTGGTATGCACTTCTTTTTCCAGCATAGAATCTTCCCTTTTCATAGTTCCCTTCTGTTGTTGCTAGGAGGGCAGATATACCTTACAACTGCTGTATCGCAATAACCTGGGATTTCCTGAGGTTGTTGCAGTGTCATGTGATGTAAACTCTGACATGGTCTTGCGAAAACTCCGGCTCCCTCGTTCAGATGGCCAACCTGATTGTCCACTTACTCCAATGCAAGACCTGACGCCAAATCGAAAGCTGCCTCAGACCTATACAAGAGGAGGTGAGCAAGGCATGCCTACACTAATGATGCTGGACACCTGTAGGTTTAACTAGCTGTAGCTTGCCCTGTCCTTAATGGATGAGCATAACCGTTCATTCCTGGATGTAACTTGACAGTGGCCATTAACTGCCCAGGCTCTGTGTAGCTTCCAAATGCCAATGTGAATTGTCAAGTTGATTTGGTATCTTGCAACTTGGTTTAATTAAGTTTTATATAATCTTGTCTGCATGTTTAAAGTATCTTGGTACAAGCTGTGGGACTACTGTACTTTAGTGGGTGCTAAAATATGCAAAAAGTAACCCTCAACCAATCCCAAAGCACAGACAAACCCACTTTTGATGACTTTAACATAAGGTAAGCTTTCCTTTCTTGATATTCTTGAATTTGCTCAAATGCCATTGGGTGGACTTGCGCCTGCTAAAGTGCAAACCATCCCAAGTTGCTTACCCAACCTGTACTTTAATTGGGTGTACAGTGCCTGTACCACATAGGACTAATATTTTGTATGCAAATGGAAGTAATTAACTTGTCTTGACCATATAGGCTGTGATATTCCTAATAGTCAAAGATTGCCCTGTGGTCTTTCTGAAATTACGGCTGCTGAATGTGTGAGTAAAGGATGCTGCATGGATGTGACGGATTCCTCCTGTTACTACCCAATGGATCGTAAGTTGCTGTGCCTTGAACTGCATAGGTGGTTGTCTTATCCTAGTCTTACATTGTTTGTTTGTTTTTTTTCCCTTGAAGAATGTACAGCTGATGGGCAGTTTGTGTTCACTGTTTACGCTAATGTCACAACTATTCCTGTGAACCCTGTAAGCTTGTTTGTGGTGGCCAAGAACCCCTGTAAACCAGTCATTGCTAACAAGGAGTTTGCCACCTTCAAGTTCTCAGTGACAGAATGTGGAACAAAGACTTATGTGAGTTTTGTTGGCTTCATGTGTAAGTCTCTAAATTTGGTTGGACCAATTTGAGTGTTGCCTTCCCTTCCAGAATATTGGTGACGCCACTATTTACATGGCTGAAGTGCGACCAGCTCTCAAAGCACTGAACCTGAAGTATGGTGTCATCACCAGGGATCACCCTATCAGGCAGGTTCTTCCCCCCCACCCACCCCCGGCTTTATTTTAGATTGGCTTTAGTTTTAATGTTGTAATGACAACCCTTTAGGCTGATGGTTGAGTGTTGGTACTCAAAGATCAGTCCAATGAAGGCCAGTGCTGGCTATGTGGTGGTGAGCCCAAGTGTGCCAGCCTCTGTGACATCTAGTGGACTATATGGTGTTCAGCTCCGGATAGCAGATGGTATGGTTTTCTTGTCATGTTTGTTTCCCTATTGACTTAAACATGAGTATAATTTGCTTGTGCAGTGAGCCTATGCAAGTTATCCACTGACTTGTCTTTTTCCTTTCTCCACCCATTCAGATGAGACCTTCTCTTCATTCTCTGCACATGGTCATCTGCCCTTGAAGGTTCTCTTGGGTAAACCACTGTATTTGGAAGTGCGAATAAACTCTCCAAAACCTGGGGCCACACTAATTGTACACTATTGTGTAGCCTACACACGCTCTGCAACAAATGCTTTGGTTCTACTCTATGAAGGGTAGGTTTGCCTGGGAGTGGGGCTTGGTCTCAAATGGTGGTAGTGGTTGATTCTGCATCAGGGATGACCTAAATTCAGCCTGACTGGTATGATTCAGTGTTGTGCAGGTAGGATACATTTTAGTTCCTTAAGTATGTTACCTTCCCTTTAGTGGGGAGGGTGGGTACAAATGTAGGGAGCAAAAGAAAATGGGCACGTGTTCAGCAGGGTCAGGACAACTAAGATGTGCATATAGAATTAAGACTTCCCTGATGCACTTTGTATATTTGTAATGCCAAACATTCCTGTGTGCACTAACACTCTTGCTGGAGATCTTTTCTTTCAGTTGGAATAGGAACTACAGTACTGTTGGATGGTTAATGACTAGCTTTGACTTGGGCAAAATTGCCTACGGTTTAAAGGTGCTTTAAGGAATGCAAGCAATTGCTAAATGGTATGCCAAGTTGTTTGAACAAAAACCCAAGTCATTGCAAGTGCCCTGATGTGCCCCACTGCGTGTTTAAATTAAAAATAACTCTTGATGGATAAATTTGGTTCTTAAAATGGGCTTACCTGGGTGCAGCCACTTTTGTTGAAACCAGACATCTACCTATGATGTGATGGCACACTGTTTACCTTCATTACACTGAGCCATCAAATAGAGGCTTCTAATCCAAAAGAAATAATCCCTGGGTGCTGCTTTAGATGGGTTAAAATGCAGAAAGAGCTTCACTGTGCTGTAATGTATGTGAAAGGCTTCAAAGTCTAAAAATCAAATTTTATGTACCATGACTCTTACTGGCAGCAAAGGCAAGAATCAAGACTTCACTTTTGAATTTCTCATCCCATTCAGTGAGTGCATCCATATGCAGTACTGATGGATGCTAGTAAACAACTCATCATAGACTGCAAGAATCCTATTGCTAAAGATGATTGAGTGGGGTTATGGGTCAGGGTGTTTTTTTTTTTATTTATTTATTTATTTTTTTTTGGGGGGGGCTTGTAGGCTGCAAGAGACTCGTGTCTGGGTACAAGTCTGCCCACTCTAGCCATGTAGTCACTGCACAGGCTTATTTTTACACCCAAATGCTTGACCCTACCATCTTCAGGGTGGCATTTAACTTGATAAGATCCCACTAGATCTCAGCCTCAGTAAGTGATGTCACATCCTGGATTCTTTCATGTAACTTGTACTCTGAGCACAATATTTGACTAATGTTGGTACCCAGGGACATTTCTCAATCTGTATACAGGTAAAATGAGTCCATACTCAAACATGTCTTGTATGGATGTCTGTATAAAGGAGTCTATTTTTGTTTTAAAGTAGCTATAAAGCAAAAGCTACTGCAGATTGCATTCCTGTCTTGGCCCCTATGAACCAACTGTAACTCCATCTCTGCAGGTGTCCTGACCCTGACCTTTCCTCAGCACGGTTTTCATTCCTCTATGTGCTAGACCTGCCACAGACTCCTTACCAGCGCCGCTTTGTGGTGACGGCCTTCCAGTTCATGAATGTAACCACTCAAAGATACATCAATGAGGAGGTACAGTATCACTAGGGTTCTTCAGTTGACTATGGTTTTAAGTTGGCACTGAGTTATCCTTTCTCTCTAGATCTACTTCATGTGCTCCACTGAAGTGTGTATGCCTTCTGAGACTCCATGTCCTAAGACTTGCTTTGATGGGAAGGTATGTTCATTTTGCTACACCTAGTTCACCAAACTAGGTTTGAGAACCATTGCTGCAGTGAACTATAGTGACAATTGTCTATTCCTAAACAAACTGGGAGCAGACACTATGCCTTTCCTTATGGACCAAATGTCTTTTAATCCAGCCTTTGGCCCAGTTATGCTTGCTACAGATCCATGCCCAAGTCTTTGACCTAGCAATTGTTTGCCACTGAAGTACTGCATTCTGGTTCTGACTTTAGTCACTTTCAACTTCATTCCAGGCATAATGACTTCTTTCCTGCCAGAGGTGGACATTGGGCTTCAACATCAATATAAAAGCTTCCTTTTTAAAAAAAATAAACTTAAGCCTTTTACACATGACCTTGATGTGGATCATTTTGCCTAGTGTGGTAAAGCTTTGAACTGCGCTTTAAGTAGTTTAGCCCACTTGTTATAACTAGCCAGTTTTCTAATCTTAGGCCTTTCATGGTTTGAGAGGTGGCTTGATCTAAAATTGGTTAATGGGTGTACTTCAATGACCACTTGTTCCTGATGAAACAAGAGCAGGAATTCCCTTTCTAGAGTTTAGTAAAGTCCATGATGACAGATTTTACGTTTGACTCACTTGGGTAATCCTTTAATGTGAGGATATGTACTGACCCATTAGACAAAACTAGTACATCTAAGAAACTTCAGCCCCAGTCTCAAACCTACATCGCCTGAAACAAGCAGCTGACTGGACTCCACTTTGTGTGTGGGGTCCTAAAAGGGACCTGTGGGGGGGGAATAAAGTTTTAATGTAAACACTAGTGTGCAGTGTCTGTCCCTCTGTACTTTTCCATACTTATGGAGTACAAATTTCTCAGTTGTTTCATGTACACAATGATGCTCTGGATTCCCCCACCCCACCTTCTAAAAGGGGCTCCATAGAAAACACAATCTTGGTTTCTATTTCAAATTGCAAGCTCTTTGGTTTTGAACACAACTATAACTATTCAGGCTTGAAACAGTGGTTGGTCCTGACATGAAAATGAGCTTTGTTGGTCAGGGTTGAAGGAAAGATGGCTGGCACTAAATACAGGGCAGTTCTAGAGCAAAACCTCTGAGTCAGCCAGAGGTGTGAGACTGGAACAATGACTCAAAACGTACTGCTAAAGTGGCACAGAAGTGGTTTAAAGTGGAACATTTTTAAAGGTCTTGGAATGGCCTAATCAAAGCCCAGACCTCAATCCAATTGAGAATCTTTGGCATAACTTGAAGATTGCTGTACACCAACGCAACCCATCTAACTTGAAGGAGTTGGAGCAGTTTTGCCTTTTGGAATGGGCAAAAATCCCAGTGACTAGATGTGCTAAACTAATAGGGACATACCCCAAGAAACTTGCAGCAAAACGTGGCTCTTGAAAGTATTGAGTTTGGGAGGGTGAATACCTACAGTATGCACACTGCAGATTTCTGTTTTTCCATCTTAATTATTGTTTGTGTCACAATGAAACAACAATTTTCACCTTTAAAGTGGTAGGCATGTTGTGTAAATCAAATGGTGCTTACCCTCCAAAAATCCATTTTCATTCCAGCTTGTAATGCGACAAAACAGGACAAACACCAAGGGGGATGAATACTTTTGCAAGACACTGTAGTCGGTGGAAACACAGTCTCATTCACATTCTCTTTTACTAGCATTTGTTTTAGAATTACAAAACGTTTGGATGGAAAAGCCACTTATGCATTTTTGATACAATACCTTTTGCTGACTCTCACCCTCAGCATTTATGAATATTCATATGCAAGCTCCAGATGATTATTAATATTCATTATTTGAAATTCCAAAATATGGCTGGCTTAAAGGGAGAAGAGGGGCAAAATATTGTCGTGAGTTTACAAGCAGTATGATGCATTTTACTTTATGATAAGACTCAAGACATGTTTCTTTTCTTTTTTTAATACAAATCCTGTCCTGCACTAAGTTCAGATATCATATTTAAAAAAGAAAGAAAGAAAGAAAAATGGCATAATCAGTGCAGACTCAGCAGATGTGTCATATTTATGGACCTTTTGGTCTTCCACATGTTCTCGGCAGCTGTGTGTGAGTAGTGGAGTGTGGTGTGGATGGGAAAGTCTCTCTCAGTGACTGAATGCACCTGCACACTCAAGTCTCTCTCATTCCGGCTCCAGCTCACTGAGCGACTGTTCAGCTTCACAGCCATGAATCAGACCGCAGGAGCCTCGAACCAGTGTCGCAGACGCCCCTCAACCGACATCAAGGTGGGTTCATACGTTTCTATCCAGCATTTTCACAAGAATCCAGCTCCAGTTCTCCTGTCTAGCATTTGTCGTGCGGGTTAAAGACTCATAAAAAAAAATTCACACGACCTAAAGTCTATAAAGTTGAGTGAGAAAAAGTTTGCAAGCTTTCAAGGAAAGAGAAAAAAAAAAAACGAGAGGAAATTTGCTGGAGTTTGTATATTTGCAGGTATCCGGTTTCATTTCGTCAGAGGCTTCTGCACTTTAAACTCAGCTTATAGAAATAGAAACTCTTTAAAATGATTAGGCTACCCTCGTATATCATATATATATATATATATATATGCACACTGTTAATGATAACTGCATTTAGGAAAAGACTGGATGCATGGTTTAAAACATCCATCCATCCATCATCCATAGCTGCTTATCCTGTGCAGGGTTGCGATCAGGCTGGAGCCTACCCAGCTGACTATGGGTGAGAGGCGGAGTACAGGTCATCACAGGGCTGACATAGAGACAAACAACCATTCACATTCACACCTACGGTCAATTTAGAGCCATCCATCCATTATCTGTAGCCGCTTATCCTGTTCTACAGGGTCGCAGGCAAGCTGGAGCCTATCCAGGGCGAGAGGCGGGGTACACCCTGGACAAATTGCCAGGTCATCGCAGGGCTGATACATAGAGACAAACTCACATTCACACCTACGGTCAATTTAGAGCCACCAGTTAACCTAACCTGCAAGTCTTTGGACTGTGGGGGAAACTGGAGCACCCGGAGGAAACCCACGCGGACACGAGGAGAAGATGCAAACTCCACACAGAAAGGCCTCTGTCAGCCACTGGGCTCAAATCCAGAACCTTCTTGCTGTGAGGCAGCATTGCTGACCACTACACCACCATGCTGCCCTGCCAAATTCACTGTTTATGATAATTCATTATGATAATGTTGGGTATTTTCTCACATGTGAATGAGACCTGAGGTAGTTGGATATGACCGTGATGTGCTATGCTCCTCCCCCAACTCTCTCTCTCATGGACTCATCCTCCAGCAGTCGTCAGGCAGTGTATGTTCATGTATTTTGGAGGAGTGCCTTTGGAGGGAGAGTTGATGGGAGGGGGTAGGATTTTTGTTTTTGGTTGAATACATTCAAAATCTAGCTTACTCTTGCTAGTTTCTCCAGAATTACCTACCCTAGCTTTAAGTGTAATTCCTGTCTGTTTTTTCGTCCCTGTGTGTGTGTGTGTGTGTGTGTGTTTTCACACATGCTGGTAAAGTCCTTTGTTGTCCTGTTGTGCAAGAGGAAATTCAGGATGATAGTCTGCATTATATGAGCTTATATAACATCGGGTTTTCTAACCACATGTGGATCAGGAACTATTAAATGTTGACGGAGACCTTGTTAAATGAATGCAAACTGCACTTCCGCTCACTCTTCGCATTGCATTTCAGAGGAACATTTGCATTCATTTAGTCCAAGCATGGAGCGATTAAACCTGTGTGACATTTACTATCAGACTTTTACTGTACTCCATCATCACTTCATCAAAACTGTCTTCTCCTAACTATTTCACACACACTAAATGTGCGCTTGAGCCTGAGGCTGCAGTGACTAACATTAAGAAATGCTGTGGTTAATTGGACAAATATGCCGGTTCGAGACAGGGCGCACAATAAATGTAAGAAACATGTACAATACACTCCTGCTATGGTGCACAATAAAGATCAACTGAGAAAATAAGCCACTGAATAAAGAAGCGCATTCCAAAAGATTGCAACTACATATATTTATATATTATATATATGAGTGAGTTGGGTGGCACAGGGGGTAGCCTCACAGAGTTCTTGATTCTATCCTGATGTCAGGCTCATGTCTGTCTAGTTTCTGCATGTTGTCCTTATGTCTACACAGGTTTCCTCCAGGCTCTCTCTCTCTCTGTGTGCACGTCCATGGGGTAAATGCAGAGGAGGAATGTGACAAAAATAAAGGCTTTTTCTTCTTCATTTATCCACAAATGTATTTATTCCACTTGAAAAGTGCATGGCAAACCAGCTACCAGATTTGGGACACCATGACATCCTGAACTTCTAAATACACCAGAAATGCTAAAGGCTTACAAAAGTACAGATGCCTACAAATATTTCAAGGCAGGTTTCATGCATGCTGGAATGTTATGGGAAATTCCCAAAAAAGAAAAACACCATATTATGACAAAGGTACACTCAAATGTGGATTTATAATAGTAATAAACAAGCCAGGGCATAGATCTAGCATATTTTATGGTGTTTAGCCTAGTTTACATTATCAATATAGAACATGCTGCTAGTCTCACCAAGCATTAGGTCTAATAAAATACATCACGTCCAAAGACCTCATCCAGATATACATTTCAACGTTGCGCAGAGCTTTCACACTAATCTGATATAAAATGTTCTTCACACACACAGGAATGCTTTTCTTCCCGTTTAACTGCAGCTCACCATGTTTCTCGTCTTACTGGGTTCACCAGGAAGTGGTGAAAAGTTAAACCAGGTTTATCTCCACGTCTGTTATTACATCCAAAGCACTACAGGTCTCTGGCATTGTTCTTTTAGATGTAACTTCTCCAAGTTTGTCTGTAGATGTTTACCGAATTGGGCTCACAGTCATTTGTGTACACTTGTGCTGGTCACTGGCAAGCACAAAGCTTGCCAGGCAATATGGCTGCATGGACAAATGTGCAGTTATGATGACATCACATGAAACTCTTCATTCTCACCTCATGTACAGTTTTCTTGAGCTCCACCTGACCATGATGAAGTCGTTTGAATGAATAAATAATCAAGAGTCGCACCACAAGGCTGCGTTTGGATTTCTGTGCAGATGCTTGTTTCGTAACACTGAATTTTAAATATTTATTCTCTGTTCTTTAAATTTCTCTATTACAAGTTCATTTGGACGGGGGTTAAACGAGCAGAGAGTTTGTTTGGGTTAGTATTGAATGATGAACTTGAAGGGTTGGAGTCTAACCATTTTACGTTTTCCTAGGTGTGTGTGTGTGTGTGTACTTGCTACATATTGAGGACCGGAATATGTTTTTCCCAAAAGACTTTTACATTTTTGGGAAGTGAGGACATTTTTGCTGGTCCTCACTACTTCAAAGGGCTGTTTGAGGGTTGACTTAGTTTTAGGGTTCAGGTTAGAATAAGGTTTAAGTTAGGGTTAGGGTTGGGGTTAGGCATTTAGTTGTGATGGTTAAGGGGCGACGGAATGCATGATGTCATTGAGTGTCCCCACAAAGATAGAAGGGTGTGTGTGTGTGTTTCTGAATGTTACATTTTCTGTAGGATCCACTTTACAACGACTCCAAGGTCATGGTTGTGTATTTCTTTTATTCGGAGTCCTGTACCAGCCTGACCCTCATCTCCTCTGGGAAAAGCAGCTTTTATAGAGCTCTCTTGACCTCCTGGAGTCATTATACACAGCTACAGGAAGAACAGACATTGTAAAACGTGCCTGTTTGCAGACACAGGGAGTGTGGAGTTCAGCCCTTGCCTTCCAGCATGAAGGGAATGTGTTGCATTTTAACCCTGATCTTTGTACCAGATTGAGGGGATAAAGTGCATGTATGCAGTGAGGCAGTCTATTCTTACCTTATTTTTTTATTTCTCACAGAAAGTGCACTGTATTTCACAAATTTGCATTTCAGAAAACAGAGCAAAGTTGCTCGTCTTTACATCATGATAAAGGAGCTATAGATTTGGAAGATTTTCAAGAAATACTCCAAGATTCGAGTCTCCATATAGTGTGAAAAGTCGTACTTGAAACTCATTTATAATGGGTTAGTGATTTTTCAACTACGGCTTTTACATTTTAACAATAAGGCAAGAATCGAGAAAGACAGTCTTGCTGAAGGGGTTCTGAAGTCTTGCTGAAGGGGTCTTGCTGAAGGGGTGTTAACCAAACATCCAAAACTAAAGCAATACAGTAAAATACAGTTTGTTAGTTATACTTTCATGTGTGGTCAGGTTAGTAATGCATGCTAGTAGGCATGTAATGATACATCGTGTGATGATAAATCGTGATACAAATTTATGATGATTCAAATCGACGAAATAAAAATGAAGTGAGATTATTATCAGGCTACGTAACGTATTAGCTTTTCCTATCTTTAATTGTGTTGTTTAAACATTAGAAAGTGTATAGTAGCAGGAATGTGTATGACTTCACCCTCGGCAGAAGTAGCACAGTGTTAATGCCATGAAAACACACAAAAACAGATCTAAAATGGGAAAGGGGTGTTGTGCAATTGACTTTACAGTTATATTTAACAAGAAATTGGAGCTTTCTTTTTACAGATTGCTGACTGTTAATGAAAAGAGAGGAAAAATGGAGGTAGAGGTAAATGTTCATAAAAGTTTATTAAAAATAATGCCTATTTGCTATTAAATTTTTTTTCTTCATTTTTGCAAAAAGGATTATTTGAGTTAATAGGCTAATATTTATATTTTATTTCCAACCTTTACAAATGTGGGGAAATAATTACTGTTGGTTATTAAGAAAATGAAACAAAAGGGTTTTTTATTGAACAAAAAAGAATATTTAAGTTGATAAAGAATAGGAAAATTAATGTTGCATTTTTCTGGTAATAAATCTTTCTTCATTTCACTTTTTTTTTTTTTTCAAAAATATCATGGGAAAGTTGAATCATGAACCCAATATCGTGAATCGAATCAAATTGTGAGTTGGGTGAATTGTTACACGCCTACATGTTGGTAATGTTAGATATTAGTCATGCATAATGACGAATTCCTTTCTCCGAAAAGGAAATCCCAATCATACAGATTCAGATGTCAATTAACACATATTTATGAAGAATTAATCAAAGCATTCTTCATACACAGACATACATTAGAGATGCCATGGAGAGGTTTAAAATGCTGCAGTATTGTACGCTGTCTGTACTTTACAGCACATCGTATCCAGTCTTTTGCTCAGCGCTAATGCTATTATACTGTATCATCTGATGAATAAGCTGGTCATGAACATCCATGTATGTACAACCATAACAGCGTCTCGTCTTTATTTTCCAGTGTAATTATTGTGTGATTCCGGTGAAGGGGATGAGAAAGGCAGAAAGAGTGAGGTATAGAGGAAGGAGCAGGAGATTGATATAGAGACAGAAAGAGAGGAAAGCTGGAAACTAGAGACAGTAATGAGCTCTGTCACTGTGTTATCTTCCCTCTTGGGTTTTCTCTATCAGGGTATGTTTGCGCTCTTGCCTTGCCTGCTTTTGTGCAAGTGGTGGGTCTATGCTAGGGCAACCTGGTGAGACAGACGCCGTGCTGTCCTGCTCTGAAAGAAGCCCATCGCCAAGGCTACCTCACCACCCTGGATTCAGTTACTGCCCATGAAAAGGCAGCCATGTTCACTCAGATAGTGCTTGCTGGCATTGTAACTCGCCCTCTCTGCTTTCTTTCACTGGGCATTGAACATCGAACAAACCTGAGCCCAGAGTTCATCATGTGCTTTAGCCTGAAGCTGTTCTTATTAAAGTGCAAATAAAGAGGATTGCCTTGCATGGGCAGAATTAGCCTAGTATCAAAGGGAATGGTACTCAGGTGTTATGAAGCAGTGGTGAGCTCCGTTTACTGCTGAAGTCACTACCCACCAGAGACCTACCAGGCCATGGTGAGTAATGAAAACTAGCAGTCTCAGGTGAGAAGGAGAAACCTGGCTTGTGAGACTAGAAAGATACAGATATAGAGAAAGAGACAGTGAGAGAGATTTTATCTCCGGGTCATGTAACAGTGTTAGAGTAGGAATTTAATCGGAATCCAAAACAATTTTTACCCCTTCTGAATATTTTATTTACGAAAATAAGTCTTGACAATTGTTTCTCTCTCTCTCTCTGTATGTGTTTAAAATGCTGCATATCTGGATCCTCTCACCAGCGCTGTTCACTCTGATTTCTGCCATCTGTACCTGTTGTGGAGGTTAACCACTAGCGTCCTGTATTATTCCCACAGTTTGGTCTAAGCTAGGAGCCGTTCCACCTGCATAAATAATAGAGGGATTAGCATGTGCCAGGTTTTATTTTCACGTAAAGTTATAAGCATAAACAGTGGATTAGAAACACAGACTACACTTTGTATGCCTTAAATCTGTCCGAGATGTTGATGGTTTTATTTTGACACACTGCGTACATGGCATGGATATTAGAAATCTGTGAGGGGGATTATTTTCAAGTACCATATGTCTTGTTTTAACTTGTGTGTGTGTGTGTGTGTGTGTGTGTGTAGCACTGTAGGCACGGTATGTGTGTGAACAAAGAGATGGAGACGAGGCCGGTACATGGTGAATGGGGACCATGGGGACCCTACAGTGTGTGTTCCAGAAGCTGTGGTGGTGGTACACGCAGCACGTCGAGAGACTGCAACAGACCTGAGTAAGGCCACAGAGAAAACACAAATGAAGCTAAAATGAGCACAAGCCTGAATTATTCAGTAATGTGAACTTTTATTCTAAACTGAGATATTCTGGAGCTGTTTATTAGCTCTAAAGGATAATTTACCCCCGGGGCTGTTTGTGAGGTGTTTTTCAGTTGTCTGTCTGACGTCCATCTTTTGTTCCAGATAAAATTCGACTGGAATCATGCAGCACTTTAGACCGGTAGCGCTTTAAACATGCACTACAACCGGAGAGTTTTCATTCTTTGTGTGCAACCACGTGACAAAAACAGTGTGATGTATGCACCCGCCACCATGTTGGATAATGTACAAATCCAGAATGCAAGGACATGTACAGTGGTGCTTGAAAGTTTATGAACCCTTTAGAATTTTC
>JANZLB010000008.1:16133246-16144359 GCA_026167865.1 Notarius quadriscutis
AAGTCTAAAGACAAGGTTTTAGACAAGGCGTCATATGTCGTCATTATGGGATATACATAGGGTCGTCATTAAGGGATATACACGGGGTCGTCATATGTAGTCATTAAGAGGTAAAGAGTTAAAGGTGCATTAGGTACGATTAGTCATTTTTATTTTTCAGAATTAGCTCTCTAATGGTTAAGTAGGAGGGTTAGACACTTGTATGAAATTTTTTTTTTAACTCCTCAAGACCCCCCTCCCTTCCGCCCATGTTCACAAAGCTCTGCCCCCAGGAACTACGCTGGCCTGTAGACTAATAAAAGCCTCTCATGGGAGGCTCATGACTAATGGGAGGCTCATCCAAACACAAACATACATCCTGGACCAGAGGTCAGTTTTCCAAATGGGTTATCTCAGCCGATAATACTTTAGTCCTGAAGTCATGGCTTAAAACATTTTTTTTTTTAAATTATGTTCTACATATTTATTTATACAAGTAGGAATTTTTTAAAAAATCGACTATTACATTATTACTTGAACTATGATAAGAATGCAGTCCAGCTGCTGCCATCAGAAGATCCATCGAACGTGGACGTCCTGTTTCACAGGTGTCTGGTGTGCATCAGCATAGGAGAACTGGATGGGTCGGGCCAAGAGAAATTATGACATCCATCCACACTCCTACTCAATGGTGGTTGGGAAATATCTCTCCGAAATGTGCACTTAAGACTTCCAGGCTTGGCTGATAACGGATAGCAAACATGTATTCGGAATTACTGTGGTAGCTTACAGCTAAGAAATCAGCCCAGTCCTTACAAACAAGCTCACCAAACATCAAGATCCTCCAACATCCCCCAACACAACGAGATAAGTCATATTCAAGCAAGACAACACACCAATTCTGTCCAATCAATTCTAAAACACACAAATGTATTTAACAGTAATGAAATTTAATCAAAAATCAGAAATGGATTCCTTAGACAACTGAAATTATTCACAGTCCAGATCGATAATTAAACAATCAAGCGAACTTGAGCGAATGCCTGTGACTCGTAATGTTTTGGTTTTTTTTGTAACCTGGGTGCTTTCTTTACTCATTACCCAAGCTGTGCGTAAGTATACACACAAATCTAAACAAAATGTAGACTGAAAAGATCTTCAAAGTTACTTAAACAGAATTTATGCACAAATCTGCAGTAAATGTGGGCCCGGGTTTGCAAGGCGTGTCTAACATCATATCACATCACGTCACGTCACATCACATCACGTCACGTCACATCACGTCACGACACAACACCTCACACAGAGTACACATGCACAACACTTCCATTATTATTACGATCTTTTCTGCTCTGCTGCTGACAGCAAGCTTCTTCACCAATAAAGAAGTGGCGAGTGACAGGATGGGTCATTTATATGAGAGCATGCATTATTGTAAAAATATGTTTCTGAGTCATCCATGTTGTTTGCATTCACTCTTAAAATGCACAGACAGATTTGATATTACACTTAGAGTAAGAGAAACAAATACTGATGGGGTTCTATGGCTCTAAATGAAAGTGAAAGAATGAGAAAGAGAGACAGAGACAGACAGAGAGAGAGAGAGAGAGAGAGAGAGAGAGAGAGCAGGCAGTTGTACATAAAAGCCAATGTGTAAAAAGGTAGCTGGCGATAAACCGGTGCGAGGCGTACTGGCTTTGCATGGGTACCTGAACACGCTCTGGAGGTCACTAGCACAAAAAGAATCGAGCTGGGTTAGAAAGACACACATATCACTGCATATATGTTTCCATTTCTCCCTGAAGAAGATACTGCGGGCTGACTGTGCAATTCATAACAACTCAAAGCCAGACTACTAGGCTAAATAGTTGACTGACGGCTGAGTTCCTGTGGTAAGTGTTAGGTTTTATTTGGTTTGAATACTGCAGACTCACATTATTGCTATATGTCATTATTTGGAATGTTTCTGATGTATACCTGTAGCAAAAACTATGCAACCAGAAAGAGACATGCTGCTAAATGGAGCGCGCCGAGTGTGCTGAAAGCACTTTCTGTGCAGAAAGAAAGTGCTGAAAGAATCGAGGTTAAATGCAGGCAATGCTAAAACACACGAACAGTTAAAGGAAATGAAAAACAACAACAACAACAAAAAAAGAAAATTTGCATTTTGGCCCAAACATAACGTCATAAAGTCACGCCTGGTTATGTGAAGCCGTTTCATTTCCTGTCTTAAAACAACCTACCATTTACATTAACACGTGAAAACACAGACACATGCCATACATAGACACTGCAAAGGGGGTATTAAAATATAAATTAAAAAAAAAATGCACGGTTGTGATGTTGATCTGAGAAACCCTGTTTTATTATAAAAAAAAAAATAAAGCATTTTCAAATATGGGGTGCGTTCACCCACCCACCATCCAACAGGCCATCTGATCACACATCCATCCCATTAACTATCCATCCATCCATCCATCCATCCATCCATCTCACTCAAATACACCTGAACAAAGCCAACAATCAGAGAGTTCAACAAGTGTGCAGGCTTCAGGCTGTGGCTCCTTTCACCCCTCACCGTCTGCACGTTAAAGAGTGTATCATCAGAACATCTTCTTAAAAGGGTTCCTGTGGATTCAATAATGGAGGAGTGAAGGGAAACCACAGCGGACCAGTAAGCCGAGCGAACTTGTCAAGTAACTGCTACATTTCAGTAAATTGAGCTTTCAGCCTTCGCAAGGTGAGCAATGGCTGAAAACTAAATCATAAAGGTTGTGTTACTACCTCTCCAGATGTGCAAACTGCAAGATTCTCTTTAAGTTGTACTTTAAACAGAAACACTGAAATACCGGTTTAAATATTTCTGTTTAAATACCTTTAAACAGAAATATCTATCTATCTATCTATCTATCTATCTAATATATGTGATATACACACACACACACAAAACACTCATACAAATATATGACACAGACACTCACACACACATACTCAGTATGCACACATACTCCCACACACATGCTATCTGCTTGCGCTAAGGCAAGATACAGTATATGCATTTCTATACATGTTAATGTACAAAAAAGACATATAACACATTAATATAAGTGAAAAGTGAATGTGTGTTTGTGTGTGTGTGCACACTTATGCATACAAATACACACATGCATGCACTTCCACAAACATAGGTATAGGACACCCTTGAACCAAAACGCAGATTTCTGCATCTACAGTCACTCACGTGTGCTTTCTCTCTCCTCATGGCATACTTTGGACAATCTCATGACTTCTGAAACCTTTCTGAAATCACACTTAATTAAGCATCTCACTTTTAATTACTTCAGTGGCAATTGTTTCACCAGCTCTGCCTAGGCTACATTAAAAAAAAAAAAAAATGGCTGCTGCTGTCTAGGCCTTTACCTCGCCATTTACTGGGAAGGCAGAGCTGTATAGACCCAAACAGAAAAGTGCTTCCTGGGAACAAATGCTATCGCTTGTATCTCTGCTTACTGTTCCACCTCATGTCACCTCTCGCATTCATTCATTCTTTTCACAGATCAAGGCCCCCGGATCAGGGTGAACTGACTTTTCCACAGAGTGCTACATTCCATCATCACTCACATACAACATACTGTACAGTACTGTGTTCATTTTGAGACATATAATAATAATAATAATAATAATAATAATAATAATAATAATAATAATAATAATAATAGACTAAATTGATTAAACTGTCTATCAGCTGGTAAGAGTGACAGGTGTGTTAAGTGCTTCGATCACCTGTCCCTCCCTTCTCAGGCGACTGACTTTCTTTCACTTTCTCTCAAATAATAAACTCTTATTAAAATAAAAAGGTCTATTTTTTTTTTTTGCTCAACATACAGCTCAAAAAGTCAACCATCCTCAAACGTATACATAAACACAAACCCATTCGGTGTCTACATGACTGAAAGTGACCCCTGATTGCAATGTGTACACATTCATCGCAAAAAAAGACAGAAAGAGACAGAAAAAAATAAGCAAAACTACAAAACAAAACGGTTCAATAGGTGAATATATAAAAGCAAACTCCTCCAGGTCTCCAGGTCTATTAGTATAGTTTTCTCGTTCCTAAGGAGCAACTGGCACTGTTGACGACATGACTTGATCTCCGTCTCAGTCAGCATGTACCTTAGCATTTGGTTGCTCTTCTTTTCTATGATGAACTCCCAGAACCCTCTCAAAACCCCTCAATTTTATTCGTGATGGACTTCGGATTGTCTGTCGTCTATGTCTAAACATCAGATGAGACTGCTTGAGCAGGATGGCTGACATTATGTAAACTCCTGCAGCCAGTGGAGGAGTGATTTCCATCCTGCCTCCCTGAGCAATGTCATCCATGCCAACCTCCTTTTCTAAGCTCACACATGGATGGAGCTGGGACTAATGCACCACAAGCGTCTAGTACTGCTTCAGTAGGTGTCGTTTAAAGTCACCCAAAACTTGCTTTGAAGAACCCTCGTGAATATATTCAGATTCTATGAATACGCTAACTGGAGATACCACCATACACATACCGGTCACCTCCCCTGGTAAACAAGTGTTGCATGGGCTTCATTTGCATATTAAAACATGATTGGCTTTTATACTTTATGATCCAATCAAACCAGACCAAACTAGACTGCTGCCTCAGGCTGATTCCTGTTTTTTTAAGGCAGCGAAACCACCAGTCTGTGCACTGAAACGATTTTTAAAAATATTACATTAATATTTTTTAAAGTTTAGAGTGACTTTAAATCATCGTATACTGTATGTCATAATAGGACGTAAAAATGTAAGGCTGAGAATATCATATTTTGTACCCCGGAGGGCTCAGAAGTCCTACATAAACCCACCTTCAACAACTTGACTGTCCCAAATTTACCCAACCAAAATAAATTGCACTAATTGGTTGTATATATTCAATGCACCTATTCAATAATGATCTCTACTCGTAAGGTGATACGTATATGCTGAGTTAATTTAACCTACAGTACAGTAATCTGGATAGAAAAATTTAGAGAAATCAATTTTGAAATGATATAAAAAGCAATATTCTGGAAAAAAAAGAACATTGTGAGGGTCATTTTTTTTTTCATTCAATTCAAAAACGACAAGTCCAAAATGGCTTTCATTTGCCAATATTCGATCTGCCTTCAATGCTGATTTTAACCTCCTGAGGGATAAATGAAGGTCTGGGAAGAGTTGAGGGTGGTTCCTCTTCAGGCTTCTCGACTTTGCGACCTTCTGGAGCCGACCATCTCCGCTTTCGCCCTGTGGGTTTACTGATAGATTTTGAATCTGAGGATAGTGGAATTCTACAGGCTCCTTTCTCCCCAAAACCTAGTTCTCCGTTTTCTTTGCTTGCCTGGGAGCTCACTCCTCCCTGCCTGCCACACTGTGCCAGTCCATTCTCGTGCTCCATGTGCCTTGCTGCCCTGCGTGTCCCTCCTGAGGGTGCTTTAAAAGGTGGTTTAAGAGGTGGCCCAAGACTGTTAACATCGGAAATCTGCCCCTGACTCTTTTTCAAAGAGCCATTTTTCAAGTTTTTGAGAGTGAGGGAAATGCAGACATCGCCCACAGCTAGCCTGGCGCATGGCAGTTCCAAGAGCTGAGTGGTCCGGTCTGGACAGCAAGATGACCATCCCTGACCAAACACAAAGAAAGGGTACTCTACCAGCACCTCCACGTTCACCTGAGAGAAAAAGAGAGAGAGGAAAATAGAACACAGAAACCACATATGTCGTTTACACAGTGCAACATGTCGTGAATTAATTGATTTAGTAGATCGTGTTTAGCCTCACTGTTGAGCCAGCAGACTTTCTGTTTGAGTGGGAGACCAGAATCATAATTCACAGACAAATGAAACAGATTTTTCTCACAGCCCCCTCACTGCAGAACAGAAGGGAGATGAACTAAGGGATGACTCAATTCTGCCTTAGGATCCCACACAAACAGCACAAAACAAGGGACCATGTGGAAACAGGCAGCACAATGACTGTGGTAAAATAACTAATATGTTATAGCAAACATGTAGAACAATTCATTCCTGCGTTATGAGAACAAGCAAATTATGGCAAAGTATGATATACATGATAATTGCTATAAGTTGACCAAATATCGAACATGAAAATATAGTAATCATAGGAATCAAGGTTATGGCAATATATAGCAACAAGCATTTTTTTTTTAAATGTGGAAAAGATCAAACTAAAGTCACTGAGTTCTTACAAAGTACACTATACAAGCTCTCTGCAATGCAGGGTAAAACAGTCATCCAGGTTTATAAAAAGAGCAAGCCCACCTGTGAACGATGCTCTCCCACCGCAAACTGGATAATAGCAGAATTAGGTGTATGGCTGCTGTCGATGCGCTCCACAGTACTAGAGTCGATCTTCAATTCGCTGCTGATTTCTGCACTCTGAATAAAGTCCTCTGTCTTTAGGTCCTCCACGCGCTTCAGCTCCCCATCAGCTAGTTGAATGATGGAACCCTTGGTGAAGTAGGGTGGTAAAGAGGGTGTGGAAGGTATAGGTGGAGTAGCTGGCAGGCTCGCAGTGGCTGGCATGATAGGCAAGTGCAGTTGTGCCTGAACCACAGCACCTGTCGGGTGAGGGTAGGAGGCTGGTGTCTCAAAGGACTCACCTTTGGGGGCTGCTGAGGTCACAAATGCATGGGGCAGTGCTGCAGCGAAAGTTGGTGTTGTAGATGTGGCAGTAGCTTCTGCTCCACTTACAGGGATAATAACAGGCTGAGTTCCTGGGATGAGCAAGTGTGGAGGCAGGCTGGTGTGGTAACTGAGAGGCTGTGGCTGCCCTGGACCTGCAATGTACCCAATAATGGGCTGATGAGCGGGGTAGAAGTTGGTGGATGTGAGGCCAAGGGATAGTGGCTCGGTTGCATTGTGTGTGGTATGGATAACTGCGTGGGGTGAAAGTGTGGTAACTGCTGCCTTTAGACCATCCACAGGTAAAGGGGGAGGTGGAAAGGGAAGAGCGGTGCTGGAGGGAGTGCGGGAAACTGGCTTGCCTGCACAAATGCCTCCTTTTTCAGCCGGGGCCAGAGGGGGAGGAAGCTTGTCTACATTCCCCCCTGGATCAGCACTGCTGGAGTTGTGACTGTTGGGAACTAGAACTAACGAGTTCCTCAAATTGGTGTTTTCCTGTGCATACTCTGGTGGAAGCGTCATGTGCCGGGTCTCATAGTGGTCTCGCTGGTGGATATGGTGATGCTGTGTGGATAAAGACCCTTTGGCTATACTGCTGACCTTGGATTCTGAGAGCTGGCTGAAGCGACGGCCCCTTTCTGGCTCACCGTTTAACATCTCTCTAGATCTGCCATCTTCCTTTTTGGACAAGGCTCCATCTGAGTACTGAAGCAGGAGCTGAGAGGGCCCACTAAGTGCGAGTGTCTGTTGGAGGTGAAGGGGAAGATGGCTTTGGGATGAGGATGCAGTACAAGGCACTACACTGAGTGGGGAGTTGGAAATTTGTACATACTGGGTGGAATGAGGTTGAGGTATGCTGTCTGAAGTGTAAATTACTGGATCAGGTTTGGGTGCTGGAGAATTGGTAGTGCCAGAGTAGGCTTCAGTGTGTCGTTGGGAGGATGTGGTGGTGGTGGCTGCAGGGGGCACAAGGGGAGAAATGTAGCTAGCATAGGGTGCTGCATATGAGGGGCTGATAAAGTGCAGGTTAGGGGGCATGGGTGAGTACTGGATGGTGCCTGCCTGTTGAGAAACTGATGAAGTATACACAGCGGAGATCGTAGATGTTGGAGCACGAGTGGACTCAACAGTGGACACTGTTGGTTTGGACTGAGGGCCTTCAGCTTCTGCTGAGCTGCTGGTGTGTTGCTTGTTGCTCTCATGCCCGCTGGCCATGCTGGCAAGCCAAGCAACGTTTCCTCCACGCTGGCTCTCACTGGCAGGTGCCATGACCATGGGCCTATCCTCTGAAGGAAGGGTACTTGCTGGAATTTCACGTTTCTTTGGGGGCAAACACTCATTGCTTCGTTCCTGGTTGGACTTCATGATGAATGTATCTGCTGTACCTCTTTTTAAGGTGGTTTCTCCCTGTTATATTTTTCTTTAACACTCTTTCCCTCTGCAACTCCCTCTTGTTCTCTGCTTGCACCACCTGCTGATTGGCTGGTGCTGTTGGGGTAGTGAGGGTGGAGAGAAGACCAGGGGTGATGGGACCTTTTTCCTGTACTTAAGGCTGGATGGACACTGATCTCAATTGAAAGCAACAGAACACATGCCTGTTGTCGGAGAGTGCTTGCCACGATTCATGTGGAATCATTTCTCTCTGAGAGCAAGCCTCCAAGACTGCAGCAGAATCCTGCAGAACACATAGAAAGAAATATGCACACACTTTAGGTACTCATGGGATAAAAGGGCTCCAGAATTTTAGAAAGCCTAATAAATGACCAAAGCAAGGATAATGGTAGCATTTCCACTGTAAGGTTTCCGGCTAGCAATGTTTTTAAATGGATATTGTGTTTAGATTCAGTTGCAAAGAGATGGGAAAGATATCTCTTGCATATGCACACACTCTACATGTCAGAGGGCACCCCCTGCAGGGATAGATGGAGCACTCATGTGTCAGCATCACTACTCCCCCTCCAACTGTTTATCTCTCTCAACAGCCATACACAGTCATACACATACGCAATACAAATATGCAGGACTGAATCCTAACCTATCCATAATTCATAAATGCTAATGAAAACAAACTGGTTCACAATGACCTTCACGAGGTGAATACAGTAAGCTGTGCTGATAATTCAATGGCAGAACAGCTTGCTCATGTTAGTTCCCATCCAATGAACTACAGAACATGCAGATCAACCACATAATCAGCCTTCGATCTTTCACAAGTATTGCTCGTTTAGAATTCCTCCCTGTGCTTCATTGATTGCTCCCACTCCGCCTCTATTCGCTTTGTCCAGTAGTGGCTGGAGAGCTGTTCTGCATTTCAAACAGGGAGTTGATGATTTAAGAAGTGTCACAGTGCAACAAGAGAGTCCGAGCACTGTCATAAACTGAATCTTTGTATGCAAGCAAACCCAGACCTATCCTATACACACCTTGACACATCTGCATAAAAAACAAGAGTGCTCTGAGAGCACAATATCCCCCGCTGGCAACTATGCCATAACTCTGGTAAAACGCGACTGAATAGAACGAAATTGGAATATGTGTATTACCGACATATAACAAAGAATCCTGTCAAGTTTCATGAAATTCCTCCAAAAATTGTGAGAGGAGTTGGTTTCAGAAGGTGCGTACCCTTCCCGGGACGGATGAACAGATGGACGGTTGGATGGACATCACAATGACATAATCCCCCTTTAGGCCTTTTAGCCAGCAGGGGATAAAAACTCAGAAATTTTGAGATTAAAAAGCCAAGAATTTTATGAAAAAAACCCTCAGAAATTCTGAGATTAAAAAGTCAAGCATTTTATGAGAAAAAACTCAGAAATTCTGAGATTAAAAAGTCAAGAACTTTGTGAGAAAAAAACCTCAGAAATTCTGTGATTAAAAAGCCAAGAACTTTATGAGAAAAAACTCAGAAATTCCGAACTTAAAAAGTCAACAATTTACGAGAAAAAACTCAGAAATTCTGAGATTAAAAAGTCAAGAACTTTGTGAGAAAAAAATCAGAAATTCCAAACTTAAAAAGTCACTAACTTACGAGAAAAAACTCAGAAATTCTGAGATTAAAACTATCACAAATTTGCAAGAAAAATCTCAGAAATTCCAAGATGAAAAGAGTCACAAAATTACACGAAAAAACTCAGAAATTCTGAGATTAAAAAGTCACAAATTTATGAGAAAAAAATCGTAAATGGAAAATCGTATTTTTTGTTTGTTAAGGAACCAGATTGATTCATTTTGCGAGGTTAGATCAACAACATCACACCACAGACACCAAGGCTGAGCTGAAAGTTACAGGAAATGCAGTCTTTCCTCCTCGATCATGCAATGTACAAGAAGAAAGCACTAAGAGATTTTCAACTGCATTGCCCAGAATGCACTGCAGCCGGGAAGCTCGGAAGCACGAGAGTGTTTTTCTTGTAAATTTGTGACTTTTTAATCTTAGAATTTCCGAAAATTTTTTCTCTGAATTTCTGTGGTGTTTTCTCCTAAATTTATGACTTCATAATCTCAGAGGATATCAGAGTTGTTTCTCGTAAATATACGACTTTAATCTCGGAAATTCAGAATTTTTTTTCTCATAATATGAGAAAAAAAAGCTTCAGCTCCTTTTTTTTTTAAAAACATGTACATACATACATAATGGTGTCCCTAATACACCAGTGTAGCTATCCTATTTCCTATTACAGTTAGTGTTTGAATTTTAAAAACCTCTTAAAAGTCTGAGAACCAGTTTTCTGGATTTCTAGATTAGTGAATAAGATTAGAGTTTTCAAACTGAGACACAGTCCAATGACAATGAACAGGTTTAAAGAGAAACAGAGCTGGTGGGTCTGTTGAATTGCTTGAAAATCCTTGGAAAGCAGATGGACAGAGACGTTTTGGTTCTGACATGCCATCTAGTGGATGCCATACTTAATCTTCCAGATGAATATAAGATACGCCAGCATGTGAACATCGCCACTGTATTTGCACTAAAGTGCTGCTGCACTGCATTGCTCTCTTTAGACAGAGCTGAAGCAAGGATTGGTGCCACAATCAGCAGGGAGTCAGATGGTACTGTGGGTAATGTGGCAAACTGTGTGTTGAACTCTTCGTGAAATGTCACCAGTTTGATAATAAAATCAACCTGGGATGCAATTGAAGATCATATTTTAATAATAAAGGTTATTATTTTTTTCGCGGTCCGGTTTCCATCAAATCCCACGCTCTGATTGGCTGGCGAGCGGATCCGTATCCTACGATACACGACCCCAGTTACAGACCTCTGGCAACTCACTCATTCACAACAACAACAAACATAAAAGCAATTTTTGTCAACATTTATTTTCGCATTTCTCAGGAGAATAGCATTAATTTTACAGCATGGATAGCAATAACGACAGTGTTCACAGCGAAAGCGAGTTTTACTACCCTGAGGAAGAAGAAATAAAAGAAAACATTTCAGGAGAA
>JANZLB010000008.1:17587295-17598733 GCA_026167865.1 Notarius quadriscutis
GCACCACTGTATATCACAATGACCAAATTTCAGAGGGAACTAAATTTCACTGATTTTATGAAATCGAAAGGCCGTCTCTACACATCTTCATTATTAATTGCAGTTATGGAAATTTGAGTAGAAGCTATATGCACCCCAGGCAGACCTACCTTCCTGCCAAAAAGAATAAAAATCAGTGAGGAATTGAGAGAGAAGAAATGATTTTTGTGAAACATGGTTGGACGCTGGACGGATGCCGGACAACATATGATGGCATAATCCCATCGCCTGTCAGCCAGATGAGCTAACAAGAGAATTGAGTGTTCGTCTTTCCATGAAGGAAGAACTTTTTCACCAAAAGGTTTGTACCCCTACACACCACCATTTTACCTTCTTTTGTGTCCTTGCTCTCCTCATCCTCCATCTGGTCTGAATCCAGACCTGCTTTGGGTTCTGTATTATCTTCATCCTCCTCTTCATCCTCTGTATAAAGACAAAGAAAAATCTGTGTCATCTGCCAAAACTTCACCCCCGCCCCTTCAATGACCCATCTTGAACCCAAGCCCTGGCTGCATTCACACTAATAGCTTACAGATCTCCTGTACAAGCTTGCAAACAGGCCAGACTCTTCACTAATGTAACAACACACAAATCATGACCTCCAATTATAATCACAGTCTCAACTTGTTTTGGATCAACTTGCCTTATTTGTAAAGGATTTCTTGAGGATTTGCACAGCTGCATTTTCACAAATTTGAGCCAAAGATAAATAGTGAGATAAAAGAAAACTCACAAGTTCTGATAACCATGTGTGCAATTCATGTGTGTGTGTGAGTAAATCAAGATGTCTGCTGGGAGGAGAAGTACAGATACCCAACCGGAAACAAGACTGTTGAGTGGCGTGCCTCCTCTGTGCTCTCCCCTGACCCCCCTCAGCTGCACTGTGCCTTCAGGCCATGGCAACTCACCCCCACAATTAACCCAATCACCCCAGTCAAAGAAGCAGCATAGTGCTCATCTCCCACAGGCACCTGTCTCTGTGCCCCACCCCCTGCTCAACCCACCATGCTGGGCATATGTTCCTAACCCTCCCCACCCCTGTGATCCACGCCCGGACATGCCAAAGGGGCTCCAAGATGTTTAACACCCATTGGACACCTGTGGATAAGCACGTGCCCTTACAGCCACATTCTAACACACACACACAGGGCTCTGTGGGATTGTTTTCTTGTTGACCCTGTGTGGCAGAGGTTAACAGGCATGGGTCATGCTGACAGTGGGTGCCCAGTTCTGAGGAGGAAGTGATCCCATCGCACCAGACATGGCACGGCTCACGCACTCAACACCAGCGTGTTTGTGTTCACACCCGCCGAGATGGAACATGGCGCCTCAGGGCTTGCTCGACAATTGAGTGTCGGGACTACAAGAATTTGTCCTCTAACACTACTGTGTAATGTCTGCTATTATAATCGACTTTGTGTCTTTAAAGCATTTATAGTTTTATCTCATTCAATAATATTTTTGTTGTGTTTATCTTTATCGGACTGAAGTATTCCCTGATTCAATAACAGCAGGGACGCAATCGAGGTGGTGGTGAATAATCTGAAACATAAAACTCCTGTGGCTTCTGGCAGGGCAGCTTTGGTGAATTGAAATCTTGACTGTGAGGTTTAATAAGCCCATATCAGTGCTGAGTTTCTCCCCGAGAGGCTTCTGGTGAATGCGGATCAGTGATGTGAGTGCAATTTGGGCCGGAGACAAATGTGGTTTAGCTGCTGAATGTGACCAGACCTCTGAGCCAGAGACCAGCGGGGAACCGAGGAGTCCTCAGGCCCAGACAGGCAGCCAGCCAAGCAACCCAGACCGTACCACACTACACCAGACCACACTCCTCCACCAGATCCCTTCTCCATCTGTTTTTCTCTTGTACTCTTCTGGGCTCTGAGGTGATGCTCTTTGCACAAGCAGCACGACTCACTCTCTCCAGTCTAGGACTTTGACTGTTCCTCCAGGCTCAAACCGAAATAATGCACAAATGAGAACAGGCAGGATATGTGAAGGGCACTGCATGGCTAGAATCTGAGGTATCACTGCGGAACAGCAAGAAATCTGGGCTGAACTTGACCTGACTTGACCAGGTTTTGGGGGAGGATGATGTGGTACAGGCCAGGGGAAACAAGAGAAAGCTGAGAGGCTGGACAACATGAAGTGGTCAGGCTAAGAACAATCACTGACCACAGAGACTGGGACAACGTAAGCTAGTCTTGATTCATGATTGCGGCTGAGAGGCCATAGGTTCACAAACAACGTGATAGAGGCATGCCGTAAGTCCTTGTGGCTTGCTGTCTAAGCTACAGCCATGCATTTTTATGACCCAATCATAAAAATCAGCGTCTGCAGAACATCAAAAGTGACTGTTTGTGTGACATTCATAGGGGTGAAGAACGTAATATATGAGAAAGTGCTGAGGCAATATAAAAGTGAAATAAAACCATACGGCTGTAACAGTTCGATTTAGAAGGAGTTAATCTCTACGTACCATTATAGATGATATTAAACTACCGCAGGGCGTCGGGGTATTAATGAAAACTCTCTGAGATACAAGAAATGAGAAGGGGCAGCTTTAACACAGTCGCTCCAAGTCTATCCACTGGGCATGTAATCTTCAGTCACAAGATACTTTCTCCTTCACCTGCCGCGTAATACCATCCAGCTCTGTGGGGCAGCGTATTAAGCTCTATCCTCCCTGCCTGCCAGTTTGATGAAACTCTGGGCCTACGTGGCATGGTAATGACATCCTCCGCATCTCATAGCTGTTCAATCTTCCGTCAGCTTCCTCATGCTGCTAGTGTCAATTCAAATCCACGCTGGGTTACAGCGTTCTCAGAGGATGAAAATCTTAAGCCAGTCGCTCAGCTTGCCCTTGTATCGTTCAGCCACACATGATGATGGCCATCAGTGTGTCTGACAGTACCCCAGTGATCGCTGGAATTGTCTATATAAATCAACCTAGGTGTAAATACAGTACAGAGCCATTATACTGTAGATAGGTCAGCATATATAACCATCCCAGGAATTAAAGCTCATAACGCAGTTAATTTTATTAAGAGTTGCAGCAATTATGTGAGAACTTTTATAACAGGTACTAAAATATCAAAAGATCTTGCCCTTCAAATCTCCTATTAAAGCAAAGGTGAAACAGGAAACGTGTGTGACGGTGGAAATATTAAACTTGAGGTTTTGTCTGTGTGAATTGGAGGGTATCCAGCATAAGGGCCAGTGCCTGGTCCTGTCGCTGATAGATGGATGTTGACATGAAGCACTTTTATAAAAGGTGAAAGGTATGGTGCAAAACGGCACAGCTAGTAAAAAAAAAAAAAAAAATGCTCAGGATGGGATCCCATCCATTAAACGGCAGGAGGATGCGACTCAGCTTTTCATCCAGCCTTTTATTGGGCCAAGCTGTGCAACTCCAGGCCTCACATTTGGGATATGGAGCTCATTACACAATCAAAAAAATTCCCCCTCATCTGACAAGTGGGGAGTTTTCCTTCTAATGTGCAGTGCCAAGAAGGGGGCGGCTGGTGTTCCTCACCAGGCCTTTTCCTCAATACGGAGGAAAATGGAATTGAAAGAGTACGAGGGGTATTTCCGTGCAGGGGTGTGAGAGATGGTGAAAGAGGGGGAAGACCCTGGTTCTGGCTATCCACCATATACTGCATATCTTCTCCGTTGTGAGCCAATACAGACACACAGATGCAATTTGCGCCTCAGAAGCTGGGTGTCAAGCAGCCTGCAGACCACAAAAGAGGCAGAGAGCAGAGGAGGAGGAGGAGGCGGCAGCAATGTGGACATGAAAGAAGTCTCTAATGTGGCACTGGCACGCCACCCCAAGCATGACAAACACTATCACTGTACAGAGCGCAATGTCAGATCAAGCTTCTAAACACCCCTAGAAGAGCTCATTAACACCTGAGGAGTACTTTAGGAGTTACTTCACATATTGCATTTGCAATCTCTGAATACGTCCATGATGAAATTTAAGCAATCTTTCACCAATACTCAGGATCGATGACCATAAATGGCCCAGTTTATTCATTCTCATTTCTTAACACTACCTCAGTACTTCCCGTTAAGCATGCTGATGGCTGTGCTGCAGTCTCTGCACCATGACTCATCCACTTCTAGACAACAAAAGCTCTCTCTCTTTTCCTCACACTTCAAGTAAGACTCCATGTGAGACTGTCAGACTTTCTGAAGTTGAGCTGTGGGGGAAAAAAAAAAAAAAAACATGCTTCCTCTCTCTGGGCTGTGCTCATCAAGTGCGTACTATAGAGTGAGGAATAGATACGCTGAGCTCAGAGAAAGAAGGCAAGCCTTTAATTGACTCACAGCCACTCTTCCCCCTCAGGCCTCTTGCAGCTGTGCACTCATGGGCTAAAAGTGCTCTGTACCCCTCTCATCTCCATACACGGACACAACAGACACATAGCCACCATCGACACCATCATACTGGGACTGATGGTTACTTCAGATGACCTTAAAAGATAAAATTGTTCACTATTAATCCTTTAAGCTCCAAACACTGGTGTTTCTAGACATTTCTCATTACACTCAAAACTACTCTTCTTATTCATCGTACTGTAGTTATTACTGAATAATCTATTTTATTCTATCCACATTCACTGGATATGAGCAAGCACATGCTCCGATTGGCTACTCTACTACTACTACTAGGATATCAGCTCATATACCATGAGTAGAGAAAAACAAAATGGCAGAGCGTCTTGCTGAACCAACCGAGGACGAAATAAAAGCTCTACCTGAAAACAAAACCCTAAAAAATAAAAAAAGCAGCAAAATATGGAATAAAAGTATTTGATGATCAGAACATATCTTTTTTTTCAAGAATTATCAATCATCATCATATCATCTCTAGCCGCTTTATCTATTATTATTATTATTATTATAGCTATAACATTTTTCACAAATTGCGACTATCGTTTTGTCAGTTTGTTTACATTCTAAGCCGATTGTATAAAGTTTTCATTTATCGAATTTGCAAACAATAAAACAAAAATGCTCCGTTTCACAAAATCCAGTGAATGCGGATAGAATACAACAGTTATTCCACTCAATCTCGTCGTACACGGCTTATAGACAACTCGGCGCTACGCACCTCATCAGCTATCAGCTCATGTACGACTCTATTTAATGGAATAACTGTGGCAAAAAACCAAAATGTATTCAAATGGTATGGTGTAAACATGACTATTCACCTCTTACAGCACTCTTACATGAGATGCAAGTAAATTTTGAGGGATATATCAATGATGATTAATACCAAGTCATGAATTCTAACAAAATGCTGAGGCTGACGTGCTGTATAACATGTAAAAGAGCACATTAAACTCTAGTTTGCATCTCTATAAGATTTCAAGAGGTTGCAGTGCTCAATACAGCTAATTAAGAGATATAATTAATGAATGGATTCAGTTTTAAAATTATTTTATGGCTAGCAGTAAACACAGGCTCATGTAGTGGGAGGTAATGTTTATATTTTAGTCTTATATTGTAAGTTCAACCAATTAAATGATTCAAAAATAATTAACAAAGAGCATTTCAAAACAAATAGCAGATTTAAAAAAAAAAAAAATGCTATCAAACCATGCATATAAATCTTTCTCCTCCATATCTGCTCTTTTTGAAGGTTCCTTAGAAGTTGTGCATTGTGGAAAACTAAACTATTTACTGGAAAGCACAGACTTTGGGCTCGGCCTCTCAGTGCCATTCTGCATCCTCATTTTCATTTGTCATCATGACAAACGTCTCAGATCAAACCCGCTACGCCTTTTACAGCAGCGCTATCAAACCTTTATCTGCTGGCACAAATCTGCCGCTCCCTCCGACTCAGTGCTCTGGGGTCTGGAAATATTCAGAGCAACAGAGATAAACAAACGAGTCACTTTGAACACAGATAACTACTCCGAACTTCCACTAACGCTTACAGGAAATGCTCCAGATTGAGGGATTTTTCAGGCCTTGTCTGATTTTGGGGGGAACACAAGAAATGAGCCGAATAAGCAGGTTTGACATTAGATGAATTACAATCAGCATAGGAAATGACTCATTATTTCAGTATATGTGGCCAATTCTAGGGTAAACGAGATGAAATGTTCGTGAAACCTCTTTTTTTTAAAAAGAAAAAATAATTTTATATGCGTTTTACATATACGTGTTTCAATAAAAAAAATAATGCTGTTCTTTAAAGATTAACTTGTAGTCTTCATGGTGTATTGGTGCGGCGTTACGACTTTTTGTATGAAGCGTGCACAATCATTTCCAAGAACAGTTTCGCCTCAGTCTTTTTCTTAAAGCTATACAGAGCAGGGCTGAGCACTCGGACAACACAAAACTGATATCATCATAAATTATGTCCCAATAGAATTTCCTGAGATATAATGGTTATCATGTTTCTTTTAAATGCGTTTTTAAATAATAATTACAACCTATGGTCGGGAAAAAAAAAAAAAAAAAAGGTTGGGTTTTTTTTTCCTTTTTAAATACAATTTTTGTGATTCAGGACAAAATTTTTTCCATAAAAAGGTAGTTGCCTCAAAATCAGAGTAAAAATCCATTTTGTAGACATAATAATTGAATGAATTGAACTTTCACGTTTATTTAAATGCTCTTTTGCTAGCAGTTTAACAAATAAAACTGTCATATTTCTCGTGTATCGTAGAAATGTCAAGTATTGTGACGATATTTTTGTCCAGTCACCTCCCACTACTCAATGAAACACATTAACGTGTAAATAACTTTAATAACTACAGCACTGTTGTGTAACAAAATACTGTCGAATAGCATGTTCAATCTACAAGTAGCAATATTTCTCTGCATTTTGAAATTTCATGGCTCAAAAAACATGAAAAATCTTTTACCAATCTTTTCTAGGTAATTATGACACAATGTTTAATTTCATTTAAGTCGATCATAATTACACAAGTCACTAAACATCTCAGTGCAATTACACTTCTGAAACTGAAACCACATAATCTAATACAAAACAAAAACTCCTGAAATTGTCTAGGTTTAGAGCGAGAGCTTGTATTTTAGGAATAACCTCAACCAACCAACCCACCCAAACCGTTTATTTAAAGATCAGAGAGAGATTTTTAAATATATCAGCGACAAATAAAGAATGAGAAACGAATTCTTTTTTAAAAAATGAATGCGCTAAATATATCACCATGACACTAAACACAAACTCGGAGTAAAACACTGAGCTCCACACTAAGCTTCTCCTATTGCGCAGCTTTTTTACTTTGAACTACCGAGGCCCTAAGCTGCATCGGTTCTGCGGCCTGCAACCGTGGTGCCAGTGAAGCTGGCATGCTCCCAGAACCACATCTTTAAGAGAGCCATCATGCCACGCCATGCACAGGCCGGCCGCAGAGCATGATTAAACCTCATGACTTCAAACTTTCCAAACACTGGCCTGTCAAAATGAGCCACTCAACCAGGGCAATGAGCTAAACTCACTTTTCACCAAGTCATATAAGAAAGGACGGTTTCGTTAAGGGTTTTGGTAAATGGATAAAGTGATGATATATCAACCAGTATGCCGTACAAAATGTGTCTGGCGGGATGTGTGTTTTGATTAAGACTAAAAAAAAAAAAGAAATTTATCACATGTATGATCCGCGCCTGGTCCGCTGAGAAAATAAACACTGTTCATTTTCATTTATCAACTCAAAAGGTCTTACATTTCATACAAGTCGCGGATGATAAAGTATTTAGATTTCAAAATTTATGAATAAAACGCAACAAAGAAATCTCTTTAGAACATTCGCTCATGTTGCTTAATACTCGAGAAGAAGCGAATGTCTCGTGTGCTCAGAGTGCCCTCTAATGCTCATGTGTGGTAGTGTACATTTTACAGATACGTGCATTCCATGGGTCGAGTCGATCTGTTTCTGGTGTTACTCTATCCAGGACAATTTTCCTTCTGTTGAAGGACAAGAAGTTTTCAGAGGAATGCTCGGAATATTTTAGTTCTGTATTAAGATCAAACTGCTTGGAGATCTTATATTGCTTTGCAGACATACAGTACGAGTGACATGAAATCAAACACCACCACTGGCCTGCTTTTTGCCTCCCTTCAACTCGACAACAAGACTCCACAAGACTATCGAAACTTAAAAGTTCAATTCAGTACATGGAAAAGGGCAACTATTTGCAGGAATGAAAACATATTCCATTCGATTTCCAACACACATCAGATGGCAAAAATTATTACAGTCGCTCAGTGGACAGCAGCTGCTTGTTGGCAGAGAACAGTTTCATGTATCTTATTATATGTGCTGGTATGAGAGAAAAATTGCATCTGGTCCCACTTGGCATGCTCCCCTGACTGTGAAACACATCATTTCATCTGATATAAATGCTTTTTTTTTTTTTTCTTTCCCCCTCTCTCTCTCTCTTGTTCGGATTTGACTGGCATCCTGTTTCAATCCAAACCACTTTTCTGGGCTACTTTTTTGCCACGAAACCAGAGCCGTGAATGAAATTCACACTTTAACCAGATACACTGCGGAGCACAGAGGTAACTGCAGGCTCTGATGTCACCAATTAATTCTGACAATATGGATAAAAAATAAAAAAAGTGCAAACGTAACAGCATCTAAATTCAATATGACTTGTGCTGTACCCTCAGACCGAGCTTTGGGAGGAGGAGAAACAGCCTGCGAGTACGAGAGGGGGGAATTTTGGCGCTAACCTTTAGTTTTGTGAATGCTGACACCCAAAGCTTTTCTCTCGCATGAGAGAGCTGAAACAACACGGCAGCACCAAACACTTCCATATGTGACCCGGGTGCAGGCTCAGCTGCGCTCCCAGAAAACCAAGAGCCAGGGTCAATATGCTGCTGCTGGCTATGGGGAACCTACATGACAGCCATATAGAAGAAGAGCACACGTATGATCATCCTGTGACACCTGGATTCAGCAAAGATGGAGCTGAAACTGATTTTTGAGCTCAGTGTACTAGGATCTGCGGGTTCGTTTTCTGGTGGTCGTAATCATTTACTTTAATCCTTAGACGTGCTTATGGAGGTTAAAGAATTAACTTCAATCTGATAATTAACCAGTTATAATTTTAGGATGCTTTGTAAACAATAAATAAATAAATAAATAAATAAATAAAAGTGGCCGGTTGCATTTCATAGGTTGCCATTTCATTTCTTAACTACTTCATTATGAGGCATGACGTGCCCTCGGTCAATGTTCCATAATGCTTTACAGACTAACTAGTTCAAACTCAGTTTGCTGGTAATTAGGCAACATTAAGGCCCACCACCAGTTAAAACAGAAGTACAGGGGAAAAAAAATGTTTAAAAAAAATCTGTCTGTGAATTATACATACTCCCAATGGAGACCTTACAACTAATGATCCAGAAATATGCCTGAAAACACACACGCACGCAAACACACACATTAAGATTAACAAAGAAAGAAATGGCTTCCGTGACCGTGTGAACCTTTAACTTTATTTGTGCTGAATTCCAGGGTGGGGAAATGCAAAAACTGTAAGACTATGACTAAGAGTCGTTTGCGGTTCACTAACAGTAATTAGAGCTACAATATCACAACAGGCATCCCCCTGCACGCAGCACAGCAGCTCCTCGACCATGTTTCCAGCACGGCTCATTGAGGAGTCCTCTCGGATTGAGACTCATTTTGGAAACCCAGACCTAGCTACAGCAGCCCGGTTTCCATCCTGACCCGGTGCCAGACTTAGTGAGCCTCGACACATCCTTGCTCAGCTGAAACAGTTTCTTTTTTGAGAAATTTTTACAGCAGAATAGCAGATACTTATCGCCGAAATCTGATGGAAATCAGACGGAGAGTCTGGTAATGCCATGTCAGCATTCTGGTTTGTCCACAATGCCAAGGTCCACTGGTTTTGGCCACGCTTTGGTGATACGGCCACTTAACTCTGAAGAACATGAGTTCAGAAAATCCATGTGGAAATTTTTCAAGAAAACCTCAGCTTTTTCTTAAATGCATAATTATTGACTGTTACCAAAAAAAAAAAAATAATAATCCTTATTAATTTTGCTCATTCTTTGCTAAATGCATAAATACAGCAGAGGAAAAAATGGATAATCTTTTGATGCACGATCTATTGGATTAGCTTTGCTTCTACAACGTCTTCAGCTTGCTCTTCATAATAATAATAATAATAATATGCAGCAAGAGCTGAAGCCGTGTTTATACGGCCAGTGACTGGTGGTTAATCTGACTGACTGTAGACAATGCATACTCAGCAGACATTTATCTCTGACCAACCAACAAACAGGAACCCAGTCCCAGCTCACACAACTCCTTCATTACAGGAACGATGGGGTGGAAATTAAACATTACTGCATTAGATCATTAGAGTCACATGCAAACACAGAGTGATGCAACAGTATTAGCTCAACTTAAAAGTTCAGATGGGTCAAACCATGGTTCAGTTCACTAAACTATGGCAATATCCATCTATTCTCTATAGCACTTATCTGTCCGGGTCATGGGGGAAGCTGGAGCCAATCCCAGCTGACTTCCTGTGCAGGTCGCTAATCTATCCCAGGGCTAACACAGAGACAAACAACCATTCTCACTCACAGTCACACCTATGGGTAATTTAGAGTAGTCAATTAAACCCAATCTGCATGTCTTTGGACTGTGGGAGGAAACCAGAACACCCAGAGGAAACTCACACAGGTACTGGAAGAACATGCAAACCCCACACAGAAAGGCCCCACTCGGCTCCAAAGTTTGAGCCCAAACCTTCTTGCTGTGAGGTCCATCCATCCATTACCCATAACCACTTATCCTGTGCAGGGTCACGGGAAAGCTGGAGCTGACTATGGGCAAGAGGCGGGGTACACACTGGACAAGTCGCCGGGTCATCACAGGGCTGACACACAGAAACAAACAAACAATTATTCACACTCGCGGTTAATTTAGAGCCACCAGTTAACCTAACCTGCATGTCTTTGAACTATGGGGGAAACCAGAGCACCCGGAATAAACCCACACAGACATGGGTAGAACATGCAAACTACACAGAAAGGCCCCGTCAGCCACTGGGGTGAACCCAGGATCTTCTTGCTGTGAGGTGACAGTGCTAACCACTACACCACCATGCCACCCAAATTGCACTAATACTGGTGCATTTAGTTGCTAGAAATTGACATCCATCCATCATCTGTAGCCACTTTTCCTGTTCTACAGGGTCGCAGGCAAGCTGGAGCCTATCCCAGTTGACTATGGGTGAGGGGTGGGGACAAGTTGCCAGGTTATCACAGGGCTGACACAGAGACAAACAACCATTCATAATCACATTCACACCTACGGTCAATTTAGAGTCACCAGTTAACCTAACCTGCATGTCTTTGGACTGTGGGGGAAACC
>JANZLB010000008.1:17955330-17969105 GCA_026167865.1 Notarius quadriscutis
GCATTAGGGATTCTTGATGTATATATACAGGCCATTTTCTATAGATGTATTTATAATATATTAAGAACATATAATCAGTGTCTATGGCTGTTTACTAATATTTTATATATATATATAATAATAATAATAATAATAATAAATTATTTCAGCATATAGTTAATAGTATATAAAATTATATTCAGTTCACTCCACTTTGGTTCTAGTTCTCTCTCTAGTACTTTTGTGGACAACATGGCTGATCCACCGGGTGAGTGATGCCTCTCCAGCAGTGAGCAATCATGGTTAAGTATACACTATAGTAGTCATGCTGACAATTTACTGACTTTTCAGTGGAAGTTCCATAATTTAGATAAAATAGATAAGATCCACAAAGGAATTGTCACCTAAAAAACTGCAAAAATATTTTTGTGTTCAACCATGCAGCAGAGCATATTCTTTACCTTATCACCATTGGTACCGGCAGGTCCAGGAGGTCCAGTGGGTCCAGGAGCACCCTGGTAAGTAAAAATAAATAAATAAATAAATAAAATCAAGAAATTTAACGTAGACATACAGAATAAGGAACAATCACATATATGGGATAAATATAGTGATATTTCTTTAAAGGAGCCTGAGCTACAACTTACACGTGCACCATCTCTTCCAGCATTGCCTTCTAGGCCTCTGTATCCAGGCTCACCCTATGTGTAAGAAAAACAAAACAAAAACTAAGATCCTTTTTTATTGACAGTCAGATATAGCAGGACCAAACAACATTGCTGTCTTCACCATGAGAAGTTCCCAGCATACACATGCTGACTGAGAATCTAGAGCTAAAACAGTAGCTCTTGCTCTAAGGATGCACAATGTTGAAAAGAGTGAAGTTCTCTCCTGAACTGACCTTCTCACCCTTGGCTCCAGGAGAACCAGCTGCACCACGCTCACCGGGCATGCCAACAGAACCATGGGGACCTACAGCACCAACAAGACCAGCAAGACCAGGCTCACCCTGAAGGAAGAAGATGACAATGTCTGAAAACTCTTGTGCTGCTATAGGGAAACTGTACAATCTCAGTACAAGCTCACTTTAACACTCATTCAGATAGACTCTGACAGTTAAATGTTCATGTACATATATCACACATCAAATCAAAATAAATTTGGTGTCCAAATCAGTATGAATAGTTATTACTAAATAATCAGTGACACAGATTACCACAGATTACCTTGTTTCCATCAAGGCCAGGAGCACCAGGAGCTCCACGAGGACCAATGGTTCCCTGAGCGCCAACGGCACCAGCAGGTCCAGGGTTACCACGCTCTCCCTACATGGAAGCACAGATGAGGGAGAAGATGTGAGAAAATAATCAGAAACTAATCTTTCATCCCGTTATTTATCTTGGCTTATGCATATGTTCAATGCAAGAATAAGTACAATACCTTGCCACCAGCAACTCCAGCGGGACCTTGGTCTCCAGGAACACCCTATCAAGAAATTAAACACACTTGTAACTGAATAAACAGTATTTACTGTTCTCTTCCAGTTCTAGAACAATATTTACTGTTCTATTCATTTATTAATAGATTTACTGCAGACTTGGATACTGTACTGCAAAATGACTATAGACATTGTATTTGCTATGAGGTGTATGACCATGCAAAATGTACCTTTAAATATAAGTTTCTAATTTTTGATGGGAGACTTGTATGTTATTTTAGCTCATCATTGCTATTTTATGAATATCTTACTCTGTCTCCGGATTTGCCAGGCTCACCAGCAGGTCCAGCAGGTCCAGGAAGACCCTATGAAATTAAAAGAAGGAAATCAGTGACTCTGACAGACTTAATTTCTAATAATAATTACTCTGACAGAATAATACTTGGACAGTACAACTAAGTATAAATACCAAGTTCAACTCTATGCTACTATGTGTATATATAATATAATTTAATGTCAAGGATAGGTTCACGAAGGCATTTAACTCACATAACTAATAATAAGGGACCAAAGACCACTTATGTTACTCCCCTAACAGTGTGCGGTATACTCTAGTATAGTAAATCACACAATATATTTTACTGAGGCATTATAAACTGTCTAAGAACCATGGGCAGGAAATCATGTCCTTTCAACCTGACCTAAGTGAATAAATAAGACTGAGAGACAGACCTGGAAACCAGGAGCACCAGCAGATCCTGCCTCTCCCTTCTCACCAGGACCACCCTGCAAAACAAAGAAAAATCAACATTACAATCAGAGCTCTCATACTCTTGTTAGGTTAGTAGATTTCCAGGTCTTATGAAGTGTACTTACAGCAACTCCAACGGGACCAGCAGGTCCATTGTTACCATCAGGACCAGCAGGGCCCTAAAATTAGAAAATATGACTCAGTGACTAGACAACTGTATTACTATATAACAAAGATCAATACTGATACTTATAGGGGTGACATGAAATTATAAGATGCTTACTCTCAGACCGGAAGCACCAGCAGGTCCCTTCTCTCCAGGTTTGCCAGGCTCACCCTAGAGATGGATGCAGATATATTATGATGAAATCTGTCAGTTGTCAGAGTTTGGCTGGTGCTACTGTGTAATACTGTAACATATATCAAATTCTACATACAGAAGGTCCTTTAGGGCCAGGGAATCCAATGTTACCAGGCTGGCCTCTGGGTCCAATTGGGCCAGGAGGTCCACTGCGGCCATCTTGACCGGAAGGACCCTGGAGATGGAGATCCACGGTAGCAGTGATTAAAAGAGCCCTTTTTAGACCACAGCAATTCTCTATAGAATTGACATATCAATATAGTATCAATATTTTTGATGTTTTCTTGGAAGAGACTTACAGCAGGTCCCTCCTTTCCTTGGGGTCCAGCGCTTCCAGGGCTACCAGGGAGACCCTATAACCAGAGAGCAAATTAATATGTAGCAATTTCTCTTGTCTAATTCACCATCATAAAATCTGTAAAATGACTGTCAACATTTGCATTATACTATACTATGCCATATACATTATCTAACTATGGGTGTCGTTAATGGGTATATGCATTTAAGTTTATTATGCCTTTAATACATTTGAAAATCTTTTTTAATGGGCTACTCCCAATATATTTTAGGATCTATTTTACAGTGCTGATATACCGAACTCACAATTAAGGAAAGTCAGAATCAGAATCTTGGTTTATTGCCTAAGTATGCGAGAGTATACAAGGAATCTGGCTCAGTTGTTGAGCTCTAATTGTTCTTATATTCATTACACATGACAATAACATAAAAAGGCAAGTACATAACACTAGTAATATAAAACGTTTGCTATGAACAGAAGTGGATCTTTTGTATTACTTTTGCACTGTAATTAAAGCAGTCATCATGTTTGTGAGGCAGTTAAGCATTCAACTCTATATTTACGCCTATTTTGCAAAATGTTTAAATATACTGTGAGCTTCAGAGTTAAAAGAAAAATCCTGTTTGGCAAAAGATTTTGGATAATTTTCTCCATATTGAAAGCCAAATTAGTCCTATGTTATGTCAAATATTTTTTTTAAAACAGATCCAGTCACATAAAAAAAAAAAACCTCTAAAGAAAACTGAAATTATGAATGGCCTAAAGGCCATGCAAATTCAAATTCAAGACAATATAATATTCAAGCTCTTCCTGCAGACACTCTGAAAATCAATATTTATATATTTCTTATAGTATATAGGTACAGGTAAAATACTTACTCTGGCTCCAACCAGACCGGGCTCACCAGGACGGCCACCATCACCAGGAGGTCCACGTGCACCAGAAGCACCAGCACCGCCCCTTGCTCCAGGCATGCCCTGGGAGTGAAAAGTTTAGAAGTCAGTATTGCCACATAACTTATCTGAAATTATATTGTTATTCCTCTTTTTCAGATACTACAGCAGGTAAAAATCAAGGCCTTCATTACAAATATGTCTAACCATATATGTAGTGGTGCAAAACTATAGTATTTTAGCAGGTTTTCTTAATTGCAAGAAATCTTATCATAATTTACAGAACATTTTTCTCAAACTACAAATGGACATTCATTAGTTATTTATAATGGTAGCACAATTTACTAACCATTGGTCCTCCTCTACCACCCTGACCAGGAAGACCACGAGTTCCAGATGCTCCCTATACAGAAAATGCATAGACATCATTGAAACATTGACAACTGTAAATCACGGGAACTAGCAAATACATGTGAAATTGTTGAACATATAAGATTAATATGGCTAAAAAAAAACCAAAATATTACTCACTCTGGGTCCACGCATACCAACAGGTCCAGCTGGTCCATGCTCACCAGTTGAGCCTCTCTTGCCCTCATCACCAGGAGCACCAGTGAGACCTTGAGGGCCAATGTTACCCTGTACACAACAAGCACAACAAGATTAGGAAAGGAAACAACCCAGGAAACTCCTGCTCATTAACACATACTTAGGAACAAAAATACATGGTATAATTATACTTACAGGCTCACCCTTGACACCAGCATCTCCCTTCACTCCAACAGGTCCAGGGTCACCCTAATGGGCAGAAACAATGAAAAGTCCTTCAGAACTGTCTAGCAGAATACAGACAATATACATAGCATGATTTTGTTATGTTTGTTCTGGTTAGGTGGAACTCACAGTAAGGCCTCTGGGGCCAGCAGCTCCAGCAGGTCCCTGGGGACCAGGGCCTCCTCTTGGGCCAGGGAAACCAGGGGTACCAGCAACACCAGGGGTGCCCTGCAAGATCGACCAGAAGTTTAAAGATCGCAAATGAAATGCATATTAAAATAAATTCATTTCAACATGGAAAGGCACACTTGAATGTTCATTATATAACTGTACATTATACACTTTAAATGTACACTTAAGAAAATGGCTTCCTCAAGGCTTCTTTGGAGGATTAAAATGGTTCTAATATTCAAAAATTCTGTTGTAGGGTTCCACATAGAACTTTTATTGGTTCCCCCAGAGTGACAAACCAAAAGAACCATTAGTGTGCAAGATTAAACCTATTTTTAGTTCATAACAGCATGATACTAAAAATTAATACAAGATGAGTGCAGCACACTTGAGTTTTCCAAGTCAACTATTTGAGAGAACCAAAGAAGCTGTCAAACATTTTTATCTATACTTTGTCCTGGCTCAAAGACAATGTTTTCAAATGAAACCTAATGCGCCTTATTTTGTAGTTTGTTTGTTACTGTTTTTGCTTTTACTTTAAATCTTGATGGGAGTATTATAACACAAATTAGCCACTGTTGGTTCATTTTATCTGAATATACTATCAAATATCTAATATTTAATATATTAAGAATTTAGCTCAAAGAAAGGCATAAGCTTATGGGAAATCACACAAATGAATCCCATTTTATATACATTTTTACGAGCGATAACAGAGAGAAAGAGTAAAAATATAAGTAACCAAGAGAACTGGTTTGTGAAACATGGCACCACAGATACACAATACTTTATGTACTGCATGTATTTGTTGTGTCATGTTTCCCCAACCAGTCATTTGAGTCTCCCAGTTTTTACTCTCTCCCATCTCCCAGTGATCTAACAAAGCTGAACAAAACATGGCACAGGTTTTGGGAGAGAGAAAAAGAAATAATATGGACTTGTGGGAGTCTTACAGGCCTGCTTTGGGAAACAACGCTATATTTGCTATAACAAGACTTGATTTTTTTTTTTGACTCACTGGAAGGCCTCGGTCAAAAGTACATTTCCATAATGCTTGAAAAATGCAAGTCTGTAAGAGTGTGTATCTAATGTTCTGTTCAAATAAACTTGCCCTATCTTGCCTTGCATTGTAGCATTTCACATCCAGTTAGACTCTTATTGTCATTCTTTCACTCAAATAAAATCTCACTGGATACTCACAGTAGCTCCCTTAGCACCAGTGAGACCATTAGCACCGGGGTTACCCTAGACAAGGTGGGAAAAAAGAGAGGCTGTCACTACCTTCCTGTGATTATATCATGTTGCATTAATTCAACTAATAAGCATACTTACAGCAGGACCAACTGGGCCAGCAACACCATTTGGTCCAGGCTCTCCTCTCTGTCCTTGAGCTCCAGCTGGGCCAGTGGAACCAGCAAGTCCAATCTCTCCCTGTCAATTAATGATGAAATCAGAGAAAGAGCTTAATTAGCAAGCTGATACTGCACTGCTATTACAATAATGCACCTATGACATGCGGAAGACTTCAGATCAGAAGTAATTTAAGTAAAGATATATGATACAGACATGCACATAGAAGAGGCCAACATATTTATAAACACTTTAATTTACAGTATTTCACAGGTTGAAACAAAGGCACGTACTTTAGGTCCGGGGCCACCAGGGAAACCTGGAGGGCCAGCAGCTCCAACTGGACCCTGATAAGGAAGATCACATACAAAATAGTGTTAGACTGGACCTTGGAAATCTAGTCTAGGACACAGGAGGGGTCGAAGGTCAAATACTCACAGCAGGGCCAGCAGCACCAGTGTTACCATCAGCACCACGGGCACCAGCTGGACCAGCAGGGCCAGGACGACCTCTCTCACCAGACTGACCACGTGCACCCTATATAAACATGTATATTTTGAGGACAATTTCAACTTCATTCTTTCTTGTAAATTATGAAGAAATTGTAGAATGAATAGCATTTTCCCGTAAGATAAAACATTCATTAAAAAAAAAATGTCAGAACCTACTCTTTGTCCAGGGGTTCCATTTGCACCATGAGCTCCAGTCTCACCCTAAAAGAAATAAAATAGTACAAGTGGGTTCACACTGTATAAGCATTCTGTGAAGAAAAATTGATGCAATTAATAATTTTGGAGATGTAAAGGAAATTCCAGGATTAATAAATTTGCTTTTGGTTCATATGTGAAATATGGATTACTCCCTTACATTTCAGGATCTGTTAGTGGGCCTAGACATGCTACAAGGCTTTCCTTTCAGTTTCACTGAATTTACTGTAGGTTATGTGCTTTAAGATAAATAAATAGAAAGATGGTGCTTCATTGTGTATACAGTGAGACTAGAATTGTAGTTTTGTTGTTCTGAGCTGATTTTTTTTGTGATGACTGATGGACCAGTTCATCTCTAATCTTACCTTAGCTCCGGCTTCACCAGGCTCTCCTTTTCGTCCATCAAGACCATTGTAGCCCTATGATGGAGGAAAAAAAAAAATCACTAAAGAGAATCATCCATCTCAAGATTTATATATGAATATTGTTTTCTAAAATAAAGTAAAAGAAGACTATATCTAAATAGTATATCTTGCCTGCAAACAATTACTAAGTATCTCATTAGTTTTCCTGGATTAAATGAAAAAAAAATTTTTACAATAAAGAATTTGAAATATCCTTATTCCTCAACGTTACTTACTCTGTGTCCCTTCATGCCTGGAAGTCCAGGAGTTCCTGGGAAACCACGAGCACCCTGTAAAGGTAAAGCAGTGCATTCGTGAGTGCTTTTAGAGCAAAACACCCATCAAAATACCATTTCCAACTTTATCTCTTTAAATATATTGTAACAGATTTATTTCAAAGACTGCAAAAGACTCTGAAGCTTGTGTATTCTGACATTAAGAGTGCAGCAGCTAAATGCATTTTTTTAAAAATCATCCTTTGTCATCCTGATGCAATCATGTCTGACTGGGAAATAAATAAGCATGTTTTAGGACTGATTTGACAAGTGTATTTGACACATGCAAATGTATTGTGCAGTCTACTTAAGTTGGTCTTACCTGGGGGCCGACTGAGCCTCTATCTCCAGGCTGTCCAGGTCTGCCATTGTTACCCTGAATAAAATTTACAGACAATGCTATCAGATATGCACATCAGCAAAATCAGAAAAAGTTAAAAGAAAAATTGATTTCACTCACATCTTCACCAGACTTGCCAGGAGATCCAGGGGGTCCACGAGGTCCAGGGGGTCCCTATCATTCAACAAAACGAGTAAACAGTTCAAGATCAAGTCTGTTTTGTGCCTGTTTGTGTTATTACATCGAGTATAAACAGTTTTCTTACAGACTGTCCAGGCTCGCCAGGCTCGCCAGCATGTCCTTGGAGTCCCTGAGGTCCCTGTGTATTAAAACAAATATTTTATAAACATCAGAAATGCTGCAAAGGTATAAAGTCTGCTTTTGTATCAGTAATTTTAAAAAAAATCACAGAATTTACAGGAAAAAAGGTACTTACAGGGGCACCAGGTGGTCCAGTAGGGCCTCGAGGTCCCATCAAACCCTTTACAGAAGAATATAAATGAGTCTTGCATGAATATTCATTTTATTCCTACATTCATTCATATACTGTCTGTACTTTATGGATTTTTTTTTTTTTTCAGGTTGAACTCCAGGCACTCACCATAGGTCCGGGGCCAGGGTCAGGTCCTTTAGCGCCATCATACTGAGCAGCAAAGTTCTGTTCAAAAGTGATGCAAGTTAGCAATTTTCTTCCTGACAAATATAGATTGTTATAAATAATAATAATAATATCAAAATATCTTATTTGAAAATGATAATACTAATAAGAATAATGAGAATTAATGCACATTGCATTACTGGATGTCACAGAAAACATAGTACAAGCATAACTCATGGCATAAACACAAACACTGGAGGTAATTACAGTTCAAAGGTCATTGGGTCAAAGGGTTAAGCGGTACAACCCTTTGCAGACATAACGGGACACTCGGATCAAAATATTCTCAGTGTCAGTACAGCTCAACCCTCTGATCATTACAAAGGAAACAGGTGAAAACATCATACAGTGAAGTATAAACTTACTCCACTAAGACCAGGGGGACCAGGGGGCCCGGGAGGCCCAGGAAATCCAGGTTTGCCAGGTTTGCCATCAGGGCCTTTAGGACCCTGGTAGAGAAAACTGACATTAGATTCTGAATGTAGAAAATAACTGTCCAACCTGGAAGTAGAGTACTAACTCTAATCAGAACATGCTCTGGGTTTCTTAATAATGTGTAGTACAAGTGACATAATACTATTTATGAGTGACAGTTCTGTTGTTTGAAAGGTCCTCTCGTTGCAGTAGCAGAGAAGGATTGCTCAATGATTTCTTAATATAACACTCATGAACTTGTGCAAGTTAAAATAACAACAGACTCATGATGGTTATTATTATGCATTATGATTTAAGGAAAGACTGATTTGTTATGCCTCAGTCAGTTCCTGGGTGTGGGTTCTACAGGGTCACCCAGTCAGCATTTTCCTCACTGATCACTTTTAATAATAAAACTATCACACAATCATAGTTTCTGACTTACCCTGTCACCTCTAGGTCCTTTAGGTCCCCTTGGGGCCTATTTGTAATAAACAAACAAACAAACAAACAAATAAATAAAATAAATAAATAGAACAAATCCTTTTAGGTCGAAGGTTTGTGATCATGCCTTCATTCACTTGCATAAGCAGAAGTCAAATGGCTTTCACTGAATATGGCATTCATTGTGTACTAGCTTCAAGGCTGTTTGTGAGGAAGTGTGAACTGAGTTCACAAGGTTGATATTGACTTCAGCACAATCACATTTAGCCAGTTATAGAACCATGAACTCAGTTCACACATGTCAGAAGACACATACATCCCTATGACCATAACAGTTCGTGCTCACCTTCAGGTAAGCCAAGACAAAAATGCAAATGCAAGATTTATTTCTTCCACCTTTTCAAGTTTCTTATGTCATATGATGTGTAGGGCTGCATTCTCTCATCCCACTACCATGTGCAGATTAGTTCTCACTAAGCTCTCAGTAAAGCATGCATATTCACATGCTCTTGTGTTGGTTAGAATCAAACAGCACTGGGTTAGCTATGTGATTAGTCATCAGAGATTGTACAACGATGCTTAAAGGAGTTTGAAGGCCTCATTCGGATTAAATATACATTTATTCCTGGAATAATCATCTATTCCTTTATACGTCTATTGACAGTCAAGACAAGTAGAAAATGGTGCTATAGGTTAAAGATATGCAAAAATATGAAGTGATATTCCAGTGAACAATCTGCCGTTATCTCAAATACGAGTTGGTCAATATTTGGTGATTCTAAACTTTATGTTATAAACTCAATTTTATGTATATAATTGAAGTCCCTGTTGTATTTCTGCAGTATTTCTGTTAGGAATTTCTAGGCCAATGCTGATTCTGTTTAAAGGCCTCCCCTTCAGACAGCCATCAAAAAGGGGTTCATTGTAACCAAGCTGCCTGCCCACGAGAAGTGAGCGGTTTCTTATTTCACTGACATTTACCTTAGCCAATAGGACTTTCGTCCTCTTTTTGACAGGAAAGAGGAAATAATAACACTGCCAAAATCTCTCGATAACACAAAATACTGTGGCATATCTGAGACTGGCACGGATCTGTTCACTGAATATCCTTCATTATGGAAACATAAAAAGGGTAAGAATTTCTGTTTCACTACTAAAGAATAATTTTATGAAAGTGTACTGACCGCTTTGATGATACAGGGCAGGAGAAGAGACGTGGAGAAAAAGAGGGAGAGGAAGACAGAAATGATCAGTGAGAATAATTCAACTGCAGACTCAAATATGCTCTAATAATCTTCTTGGTGACCAAAAACAACGCTTGGCATTAAAAGTTCAATGCTAAATATACAAAAATTTATAAACATATACAGAGTCATTTTGCACTGTATTTGTCCACTAATTGCTACTTAAACTTGTAAACTAATGGTGTTGTATTAAACCTTCAAGCTTACGTCAAGCTTTGATCGAATTTGGGGACTGTTGCATAGGGCTTTATTGTTCATACTGGTCACTTATCAAAATAATAAACTGTTTTGATCTTGTTGGAGTAGGAACAGTATTAAGAGCTTTCCTGCCGAGCAGGTGTTTTACAGTTCAGTGAAGCACCATGAAGATATAAAGTGTAGATCATGCCAAAATTCTTTTGAACGGCGAGGAAAAAAACAACTGTGCCAATAATAATAATAATAATAATAATAATAATAATAACTGAGAATATTAAAAATGTAGGATTGTTTATTATAGCAATATGCCCGTCATATTATAATGCATAATGGAAAATACTTCTAAATCAACCACCACCACTAATAATAATAATAATAATAATAATAATAATAATAATAATAATAATAATAGGACTGTTATTGTACACAATTACACAAGACTGTGGAAATACGTAAAAACAATAAGTTCCAGTTAAAAATAGGACAGAAAGAAATCAATTCAGAAGTTCCTGTAGGCTCCTGTTGATGTGTTTCGGACTTCCGGATAAACTCTGTGTTTCTGATTATTTGGGTCATTCAGTCAGCCTGACTGATGAGTGGCCTTGTGGGCGGAGCTAACGCACCCCGCAACCCTGCTCCGCCCCGCCCCTCATCCCATCCTAACGCCGACTAGAGGTGGCGCACTGGAACAGCAGCATGCGCTTTAGGGCGGCGCCGTTAATTCACTGTCTCTACACTAGATGGCGCTTCAGAGCACATGGCAGTTCTCTTAGCTCATAAATAAATTACATAGATAGATAGATAGATAGATAGATAGATAGATAGATAGATAGATAGATAGATAGATAGATAGATAGAAAAAGTAGGCTACAGGAATGTGTTAATTAAAAGGACATCAAATAAATCTGCAATGGGGATATTAGGTTTGTTATTACCCTAAAAAAAAAAATTAAATTATTTGTCCATTTCATAGTAATGAACAGTTTGTTACTATTCTGCTATTTTACTTACTGTTCTGTTTCTTTTTATTTATTTGACCTAAACTGCGTCTTCATCGCCAAGCAAACTAAAATTAAAGCTTGAATGCTGAATGCCAAAATGCGCTATTACATAATTCATCCAGCAGAGGGCGTGTGTATACATACTAGTATATGTGTGCGTGTGTGTCCTATCCTAATGATAAGTGATCATCTACAGGAGCCTGGAAAAAAAGAAGAAGAAGAAGAAGAAGAAGAGAACGGACTTGCAACTTAAGTATGTAAGATCAATCTACTGCATTGCTTTAAGCAAATACTATTTAATGTTGTGTTACTCAGCTATGTTTTGCTGTCAAGTGTCTTCTTTTGCAAATTCAAAAAGATGAAAATATCCACGGTAAAAAGAAAAGAAAAGAAAAAACACCACGAAGCATCCTTTAAAACACACGAGACTCCTTTATTTTCTTTATTTCTTTTTCTCTCTGTCTTTTTTGATAGCCAATGTGGATAGCTGTCCTTCAGGTCAACTCCGAGTACAGGGGCCACAGAAAGTCCTCAGTCATCAAATGAGGCTTAAGGGTCCTTGGAAAAACACACGAAGAAAAAAAAAATAATTGAAACTTACATTGACATGTTGCAAGGTACGATGTCACTGCAAGCAGCAACAGAATCCGGGTATCCACAAAGCTGAGCATGTCTAGTCCGACATGCAGACTCCTTGTGCCGCGGTGCCTGGTTTATTCACCTCTTCAAGCAGGCATACAGCCGCGATGACGCAAAGTTAAACTCCAAACTTAGCGGGAACCTGCTGCCGTGATGCTGGAATAACAAAGTCCTATCAGCCCTATTTATACGGCAGGAGGTTCCTATGACTGCGCGTCGAGGAGCCACAGCTGGACCAATCGGATGTGAGCAACTGGAGAGAGGTCCTGAGTGGAGAACGGCCCGCGTGGGTCACGTGACCGCCCCTGGTCCCTGCCCACTCCCCGCAAACTTTGGCAACTTTCTGACCGTGATGACGAGTGCAACGTTTTAATTAGATCCATTCTTTTGAGGACGTGGACACAGACGAGATCTGAGATTCGTGTATGGGTGGGTTTTTTTTTTTTCTCTCCTCTCTCCCAGGCTTCTTGTTGGGGGTCTGGTCGTATTTGAGGCGTCACCTTGCAGGGGTTTGTAGACTAGTGCTGCTGGTCCTGCGCTCAGGCTGATCGGTGGCACGCTGAAGATGCGCGCTTTTACGCAGCGCTTTGGAGAGAGCGCACGGGTTTGTGAGGCGCGGTGCTGCAGCAGGCGGATGACGCGGTGCAGATCGGACACTCGAGTGCGGAGTCTTTATTTATTTATTTATTTGGGGGTGGGGGTGTCACTTTTTGTTGCGTTCTATATGCTCTTTAATCACGCAATTAAACGTGTTTCCTCTGTCATGTCAGATTCTTCTCAAATATCTTCTCAGTGTCAGAGGAACCCCCAGTTCACTTTTCTTTCTTACCCGACACTTCATAATACACTTGAGCCAGGTGAAAGACTTGATTTTTTCCCCTTTCCCCTTACTTGAGATGTGTTCTAAGTTGATTAAAGAAGGGACCTGACCTTCAACTTCTCAGTCACCAAGCACTGGGCTGAGCTTGTCAAGTTTGTTTGTATGGCGCTTTTAACAACAGACATTGTCGCAAAGCAGCTTTACAGAAAATCAAAGACTTGAAAATCAAAGACACGGGCTAATTTTATCCCTAATTTATCCCTGGTTGTAACTCAGCCTATAGGTTAAAGTCATGCAGTTTGCTTTAAAGACGAAAGGCAGGTGAGAGAAAGATCCAGTTTCAGTTCTGAATCCTCACACACAGCTCCAAGCAGGCCACAGGACCAGACATGTCCACAGCCAAGTTCCAGCACTGACTCTCTGTACAATGCAGAGCTGCAGGAACTCACAATAAGCATCTGCTCAACTTTCCTTTACATCAACAAAACCATTGATTATTATTATTATTATTATTATTATTATTATTAAAATCCAAAATGGGCGGCACGGTGGTGTAGTGGTTAGCGCTGTTGCCTCACAGCAAGAAGGTCCGGGTTCAAGCCCCGTGGCCGGCGAG
>JANZLB010000008.1:18048002-18060949 GCA_026167865.1 Notarius quadriscutis
GACTTGTTACTGTATCTGTGAATATGCTACCTCATGCAGCACAGGCAAGCCCACTTTTAGCATTTTCTGCGAGAATGCAGTCTAGTTATAGATTGTTATTTCATCCACACCTAGCCAGTCTAGGAGTTTGTCACCATGAAGTACTGGATGCCATAATTTTTATTTTTTTAAATTGCATTCACTTTGCAGAAGTTCTTGTAGAAACTGACCACCTTAGACACAAGCAAAATGGGCTGTTCCAGTCACTCTGTGACCCTTGTATTACTCCTATCTCTAGCATTTTCCCCAATTCATCCTGAACCACTTCTTTTGTATTCAGGCAAGATATACAACCATGCTGGAGAAGGTTTCAACATGGTGCTCTCTGAAATCAGTAAATCCAGGTAGGAGAAGAAACACTCTTTTGAAAATTCAGTTTGAGAATTGGTTACCTCTGCTCCTGGAGATGGTGAAACATCTTCAAGTGGGGTTTGATGGTTTTTGCACACTGCTGTATCACCTCATCTCTCTCTCTCTCTCTCTCTCTCTGGTACTTCTGTTGCCAGAGCAACAAAAACTGTCTCTTTCCAATGTTTAAGGAGGTGGAGGTGGTAAATCTGCTGTGTTTTTCTCCTGTCCTTTTGTAATATAGTTGACTTTCATAGTTGACTTTCCCAACTCACTGTGTGCCCTCAGAAGGTTGCCCTTGCCACTCGGTGAGTCATTATTAATTAAAGGTGGGCAGTAATAAAAGGACTTTCTCTTTTATGTTCTCATCAAATTGCTTCATTTGGTGGTGATCCCACTAGGATTGTTGGAACTATAAGCTTTTCAGAAGTGCCTGTAAATCAAATGCCTTATTTGTCCTTAACTCAGCAAGAGAAGCTTGCTGGATATGTAGGGCAGTCCAAATGAAAAAGGAGTCTGGTTGGGAGCAGTGCCCTATCAGAGAGAGAGAGAGTCGACCTTGCAGATTGAGGAGCAGTGTGATGGCACAGAGGTACAGGGAGCATCTGACCATTCAGTGTAAAGTTAAATTGCATCAACCTGCTGGAGTTGAAGGCAATCTATGTGGTCTTCAGATGTTTCTTACCAGCTCTGAAATGTAACTACATGTTTGTTCACTAAGACAACTGACACCACAAAGTGTGACTCATGCTTGAGCTGTTTGATGGTGTCGCGTATACACTGTTGAGATGGTGCATATGTCCAGGGGAGTGGTGTCTGCATAGTAGCCCAGATATGAGAAGTTTTGGGAAGGTGAAGTTGAGCATCTTTTCCAATTCCACATCAACATATTGCTTATTGTGGTACTTCCTGGCTGAGCTGGACAGGCCACTGGGACAGATTGCACTGTCCCACAACTGGCCTCGCCACTTCATCACAGCTGATTCTTCTCATGTCACTCATAATTTTGCAACAGGGACACAGAGTCCTACTTGTGGCCCCAAGATCAGCAACAAAAACTTTTTTCCCCCACTTTTACATCAGTTTTCACTACTATTTTTGCTAATGGTCAAACCCTGGTAGCTAACTCCTTGAGCAGATCTGCTGTCCCAAATGGACAGAGTGATTTGGCATTCTCAGCCAGGTCACCTGTGTATGTGGGTCTGACACCTTGGACTGAATTGCTAAATGAGGACAGAAAATGTACTTGAATACATGGGCCCCAGGGTATTCAATGCCCTTAGATGGAAGCTGTTATGAGAATTGTGTTCAACTCATCAGCTGGACATTGTCCAATTCCCAAGACACTAATGTTACTGACTGCTACAACTAAACAGTGTTAACTCCCAATCTAGACTAAAGTTATAGGGTACTGAAAGGTATAGAACAGCCATCATAGTACACCACAGGGGTGAGATACCTCCATCCACAACAATCCCTAGGAGCCCAGCATGGGAACTTCCCCTTGTACTGGAGTCCCTTAAGGCTCCTCCTTATGAGCCTGTACAGAATGTGAAACTTAAATTGGTATCTCTGGAAATTCTTTTTTTTTTTGCTTGCAATCACTTTGGGGAAAAAAAAAGAGTTGGGAATTTTTATTTTGATGTGGTCTAAAATATGGTTGTTGTGTGATTGGTTTAAAATACAGTAATACAAGGATGACGTAATGACGTATAGGGGGGTATAGGAAATCTACCGGATCAGATATGAGCTACGCACCTGCGAGTGCACGACATGTACGTTCCTTAACAGTTGAGTAAAACGGTAAACTTTATAACAAGTGTGGCCGTGTTATGTCTCTCTGCACCAACATAACATGGTGTCAGAAGTGCGTCTTATACCACGCGAGGGAAGAGTGAAGTGCTGAGTGTTTTTATTTTTCGGGAAAAGACAAGTGAGTGAGTACGATAGATAAGTTGCTCGTGTGTTAGCTATAATTCGGGCGCCAAAATGAGCACTGAAGAACAAAGCGATGCACGGACAGTTGGAGCCCCTGCAGAAGGCAACGTGCGAGCTAGAGCCTCTGGAGCTGCAGCATCAGTACAAAGCAACGAGGGAGCACCGCGAGCAGCTGTACAACCACCACGTCAACCCAACGTTACACCGGCTGCCTTCACCATCCAACCACCTGAAGCATTCACGTTCTCAAAACCGCTGGAGTGGGAGAAGTGGATACGAAGGTTTGAACGTTTCCGACTGGCTAGCAATCTCAATCTCTCGTCCGATGCTAATCAGGTAAACACTCTCATCTACTGTATGGGTGACGAGGCTGACGACATTCTCCGTGGACTAGAGTTCTAGAGTTGACTGAAGCTCAAAGACAGCAGTATGAGCCTGTTAAGAAAGCCTTCGACAAATACTTTGTCCCGAAGAAAAATGTCATTTATGAGAGGGCGAAATTTAATAGGAGAGTGCAGTCAGGAACGGAAAGTGTGGATTCTTTTATCACCGCATTGTATGCCCTTGCCCAAAACTGTGATTATGGCCCACTGTACGAGGAACTGATTCGTGATAGACTGGTCGTTGGACTGAGAGACATGGCCTTATCTGAAAAGATGCAATTGGACAAAGAGTTAACACTGACAAAAGCTGTGACAATGGCAAGACAATCCGAAGCAATCAAAAGACAGCAGTCTGATCTAAGAGCAGATGCTCAGCCTGTGAAAAGCACCATTGAAGTGGATGCAGTGATGTTCAAAAATAAGAAACAAATGCAAGGAAAGTTTAAGCCAAACATGCAGCGAAAGAAAAGTGGATATGAGCCAAAAATGCAGTCAGATAAACCTACCTGTCACAAGTGCGGGAACCCAGCACATCCCAAGGGACAGTGTCCAGCCAAAAATGTAGTGTGTCACACATGCTCGAAGAAAGGCCACTTCCAGAAGGTCTGTAGGAAAGCAACGTCTGTGAATGCAGTAGGCTTTGCAGATGAACAGCCTGATGGCCTCTTCCTGGGCTCTGTCGAGGCCGGGACAAACCCATGGTCCGTGGATTTAGAGATTCGCAACCACAAAGTTAGGTTTAAGATTGATACCGGGGCAGATGTGTCAGTCATCCCGCATCAGACCTACACAGCGATCATGGGCCCCGACGGCGAACGCACACTGGCCCAAACAGACAAACCTCTTTTCGGCCCGGGGGGCGGCTGCCTCTCTGTCGTTGGAGTGACCAAAGCGACACTGAAAAAGGGTGAGCACACATGCCAGGAGGATTTGTACGTGGTACGCGGCCTGCACACTCCTCTGCTAGGTCGGCCTGCCATAACGAAATTAGGACTGGTGGCTAGACTCGATACCATTGACACACAGACACTAAAAGAGACTTACCCCTCACTGTGCAGTGGACTTGGTAGGGTGCAACAGCCACACACCATCAAACTGAAGCCGGATGCTACACCATACTCGCTGTCAACACCCAGGCGTGTGCCAATACCCCTGTTAGGCAAAGTTAAAGAAGAGCTCGCACGCATGGAGCAAATGGGTGTGATATCCAGGGTGGACGAACCAACGGATTGGTGCGCCGGTATGGTGCCAGTGCCTAAAAAGAATGACAAGGTGAGAATTTGTGCAGACTTTACGAAACTGAACGAAGCAGTGTGTAGGGAGAAATTCATTCTGCCCTCAGTCGAACACACACTAGGAATGTTAGCTGGAGCACGCATCTTCAGCAAGCTCGACGCCAACATGGGCTTCTGGCAGGTGCCACTGTCAGAAGAATCTGCCAAGCTCACCACATTCATTACACCATTTGGGCGTTTCTACTACAACAGACTCCCATTTGGCATCACATCGGCACCTGAGCATTTCCAGCAGCGGATGTCGCTCGTGCTGGAGGGCCTCCCAGGCACGGTGTGCCACATCGATGATGTGCTCATATGGGGCATGTCACAGGCGGAGCACGACGAAAGACTCCACAATGTGCTGGGAAGACTCCACAAAGCAGGGCTCACGCTGAACCTGGACAAGTGTGAGCTGAACAGATCAGAGGTGAACTTCTTAGGTCACGTGATATCGGCCAATGGAGTGAGAGCCGACCCGGAGAAAACCAGTGCTGTGCAGGACATGAGAGAGCCGTCCAATGTCAGCGAACTGCGAAGCTTCCTGGGAATGGTCACGCAGCTTGGGAAATTCATTCCTCACCTAGCAGAAAGAGACAAGCCATTGAGAGATCTGCTCTCCAAGAAGAACGAGTGGGTGTGGGGACATGCCCAGCAAACTGCTTTCGACCACCTGAAGCAGCAGCTGTCTTCACCGCCTGTTCTCGCACTGTATGACCCAAACAAAGAGCTCAAGTTGTCAGCTGATGCGTCTTCATATGGGCTGGGAGCTGTCCTTCTGCAAAAGGAAGAGGATGAATGGAGGCCAGTTGCATACGCCTCTAGATCACTAACAGAGACAGAACAACGATATGCACAAGTGGAAAAAGAAGCCCTAGGCTTGACGTGGGGATGTGAGAGATTCAGAGCCTTCCTCATCGGGCAGCATTTCCAGCTCGAGACAGACCACAAACCCCTGGTCAGTCTGCTGGGGAACCAAGCGCTGTCTGAACTGCCGCCGCGGATCCAGAGGTTCCGTATGAGGCTCATGACTTACTCCTACACGATCCACCATGTACCTGGTAAGACACTACTTACAGCCGACACACTTTCACGTGCACCAGTACATAACAGCACCAGAGCCAGCAGCACAGCCAGTAGCCTAATGGAGGACACTAACATTTATGTGCATAGCATCATGTGTAACTTACCTGCCAGTGACACTTACCTTGCAGAACTTAGAGAGCAGCTACAAGCAGATAGCACCTGTTCACAAGTCATGGCTATGTGCCAAAGTGGATGGCCAGAGTATAACACACTGAATGCAGTCCTCAAACAGTACTGGCGAGAAAGAGCAATGCTCACTGTGCAGAGCGGTCTCCTACTCCGAGGCACCAGGCTGGTGATACCCTCTGCAATGCGAAACGCCGTCCTGGAGAAAGTGCACGAAGGCCATCAGGGCGTCGTAAAGTGCAGAGAGCGAGCCCGAGAGACTGTTTGGTGGCCAGGATTGAGTGGACAGTTGAACGAACTTGTTCTGCATTGCCGGACCTGCATCAAAGAGCGAACCAATCCTGCACAGCCACTCATGAGGTCGGAACTGCCAGAACGACCCTGGCAAAAACTGGGCGCTGACATGTTTACACTGGACTCTACTACTTACCTGTTAGTCGTAGACTATTACTCACGTTTTGTTGAGATAGCCAGACTTACACCCACACGATCCGAGGATGTAATTGTGCACCTGAAATCAATGTTTGCGAGACACGGCATCCCAGAAGTCCTTGTCTCCGACAACGGGCCTCAGTTTTCATCCAGTCACTTTGCTCAGTTTGCAGTGGATTACAGCTTCAAACACATCACTAGTAGCCCAAAATTTCCCCAAAGCAATGGTGAAGCTGAGCGCCACGTCCAAACGGTGAAAAACCTGCTCAAAAAAGCAAAAGACCCTTACCTGTCACTACTCGCTTACAGAGCAACACCACTGGCCAATGGCTACAGCCCAGCACAACTGCTGATGGGACGCAAGCTCAGGACCACTGTCCCTCAGCTTCCTTCTACGCTGCTTCCAGAGCTTCCTGATCGAGAGAAGTTGGCTGCTACAGAAAGGGAGAGGAGACAGAAGGATGTGGCAGTGTACAACAAAAGACACCGCACACGTGACCTGAGCCCACTCACACCAGGCACTGAGGTGTGGATGGCGGATGTGAAAGCTGAAGGGACTGTTCTGTCACCCCATGCAGCCCCCAGATCGTATCTGGTGGAAGGACCACAGGGAGTTATGCGCAGGAACAGAAAACACCTCTTACCTCTAGAGGACACAGCCAGCCAACAGAGTGCATCAGAGGGTCCTGCTCAAGCGCACTCACCTCCCCAACAGGCCCCGCCTGTGCCACCTCAGCCACCTCTACACTCAGAGACTGTCACCAGAACCAGGAGTGGCAGAGAAATAGTTAAGCCTAAGAGACTGGATTTATAAAGCAAAATGCAGAGCTTTATTGTTCTCTTTATTGTTCTCTTGAATACTTGAATAATACTCGAATGCAGTTTAAATGTTAAGTTTAAAACAGTTTAAGTTTAAAACAGTTATTGTGTGATTTTAGACAGCAGTATTCTGAAGTTCAGCAGTTTAAGCATTGTGTCACTTTAAAATAAGAGAGTCCTGAATTTTTAGTTAAAACAGATGTGTACCTACCTTAGTTTAAATAATATCCTGCTGATATTTCTTACAAAGGGGGATGTTGTGTGATTGGTTTAAAATACAGTAATACAAGGATGACGTAATGACGTATAGGGGGGTATAGGAAATCTACCGGATCAGATATGAGCTACGCACCTGCGAGTGCACGACATGTACGTTCCTTAACAGTTGAGTAAAACGGTAAACTTTATAACAAGTGTGGCCGTGTTATGTCTCTCTGCACCAACATAACAGAATACTTTGATTATAAACTATAACCATTTACCAGAACATACTGAGCCTCAGCTTTCCTCATGTCTTTTAATTTAAGAAAAAAAAAGGTATTCAGACATGAACTTTTTTGTTCCATGTTTTTAGAGGGCATTATCCCTGGATCATCGCATTGCCTGCACGCATGTAACTATCCCAGAGAGTTTGAGGGAAGGCGCTGTAGTTGACGAGTGGTACAGCCTGAGTGGAAGACAAGAAGGTGATAAAGAAGGCATGATTAACCTTGTCATGTCCTACTCTGTGAGTCTGAGCTTACACACACACACACACACACACACACACACACGTTGTTCTTGTATAAAAATTCCTCGGAAATTACATAACATAAGAGCTGAGCATTAAAAATACATAACATTGCAATTTATTGTGTCTCAAGACACCTTACGAAGAGTTCCACGAGTAAGGGCCAGTACCTTTAGAGTTGCCATTGTAGCATTTCCTGGTGTACTGTAATCTGTTAATTCCTGACATCTTGCCATAAACTGTTTTGACCGGTCATACAGATAAGTGAGTCAATCACCTGTAATTCTGTTGATAGCTTCATGTAGTTTGTTTTTTGACACACATGCTAAGTGGGGACAATGAGAAGGATGTCATCATGTTTTCTATCACTTAATCCTTTAGCTTTATGAATAGCCTACTATCCTCCAACACTCCTCATCTCATCTCATTATCTCTAGCCGCTTTGGAAATAAGAAATAAACTATAGATTTATAGCAAATGCAAACCATATTTATCAACAAATACATGCTTCAGAAAGTGTTGCTTTCAAACAGATGATGGGCATTAATATGTTAAAAAAATAGTGATTTAAAATGGGTCATCAGTTTTTACATAAATACCTGTTTTACAAATACATTGCACATTATTTCATTTGTGAGCAGCAGGTACGGATGAACTCTTATACAATGCAGCAGTGGAAGTATGGAGGCAGCGTCCATTCCAGGGACCAGCTCAGCATCACAGTTGTGCAGGTATGTGGTGCACAAACATCATACTTCAACTTTCAAAGTGTCATTTGAATGTGTAGAGGCTCATTCCATGCCAACTCGTCCAGCATTCAGAAGTTTTCCCAGTATATGTCATGGATTTTTTTCCAAAAAAAAAAAGTAGAAAAATCATAAAGCTCAACTCAAAATACTTTTTAGTTATGATTTTCGACCCTTTGAACGTCATGTAAAGGGGGTGATGGACGAATGTAATCACTGGAAGATTATTTATTTATAAACAGGTACACAAACAGATCCAAAACGTTTACTAAAGGCAGGGTCATAAAACGGGCAATGGTCAAGCAAAGCACAGAGTATTAGAGGAAAGGCAAAAGGCAATAAAGAGAAACAACCAACATGAGTCAAAAAACAGGAAAGCAAGACAGACTATAAAGTTTGGTAGTATGTGACACGAGGTACAGAATGTATACTTTGCAAGGTCTGTGTGTTGTGAGAGTCCTTATATGCTGTGATTGCAGTTTAATCCGGAACAGGTGCCTGGTAGTTACTCTTAATGGCGCTGCACACATGCTGACTGCAGGGGCATGCATTGCACACTCTGAGCACCAACACCTGTGGACCTGACAGACCCCCCCCCCAAAAAAAAAAGAAGCTGGACAAAGTACCCTTGGAGCTCCACTGTGGCTCAGGATGGACATAGCAATGGGATATTTGCTTATCCGGAGCATTGGGTTCTGGTTGGGCTTTGAATGGGAGTGTGGATGCAGGTGAAGGCTTTGGTTCAGGCTTGTACTTTGACAAGACGGCAGCTGCAGGTAGAGTCATGGGTTTACACATGGAAATAGTTTTGAGCATAGTCATTGGCTCAGGCATAGACTTGGGCATGAGCATGGGCATGGACCCTGGCATCAGCTTAGGTATGGACCTGAACATGGGCATGGACTCGGGCGTCAATTGAATATACACAGACGCTGTGATGAGTGGCCGGCCACCCAATAAGAATGTCAAGCCCTCAAGTCCTGGTTCACCTCTGCTCCCATTCTCCAAGTACCAGATCCTGATCATCAGTTTGTTGTGGAGGCCATCTTGCCCCAACATGTGGTCACCAACCAGAAGCTCCACCCCTGTGCCTTTTTCTCTCTGTGACTGTCACCTGCCAAGAGAAATTATGACATTGACAACAGGGAGCTGCTGGCTGTCAAGCTGTCATTGGAGGAGTGGCAACACTGGCTCGAAGGGACCAAACAACCTTTTTTAGTGTGGACTGACCACAAGAACCTCAAATACATCTGACTAGTCAAGAGACTGAACTCACATCAGGCCCAGTGGTCCCTGTTCTTCTCCTGCTTCCACTTCACCCTCTCCTACCATCCTGGGTCCCACAATATCAGACCTAATGTCTTGTCTCACCTGTTCTGGGGAAAAGGATTCTGCCACTGGGACTGACTCCATCCTCCTTGTCCCCTGCATGGTCACCACTGTGACCTGGGAAATTGAGGAGAGGGTGAGGTCTGCCATTGAGAAGGGAAAGGCCCGTGGTGGAACTGGTCAGGTTGTTTTGGGCATACTCAACCCACAAGAGCTGTTGGGACCAGGATTCTGGGAGACCATGCAGAAGAGAGCTATCTCCATCTCCTGGTTGGCGGAAGGCCTGTGATGAAGTCCAAAGAGATGTGGGACCAAGGGCAATGTGGCACATGGAGGGGCTTCAGGAATCTAGCCTGGGCCCAGTGCTTGCCCATCTAACCGCCTGTTTGTCCCTCTGGCTCTGAGGTGTGACGTGCTCCATTAGACCCATGGCTCCAAGCTCACCTGACACCCTGGGATCCATAGAACCTGTGATGTTCTCCTCCAGCAGTTCCGGTGGGCCACTCTTGAAGACACGCAGGACTTTGTCAATGCCTGCCTAGTCTGCAACAATTACAAGCCATCATGTCAGGTTCCTGCTAGCTTCCTGAAGCCGCTCCCTGTGCCACATTGCCCTTGGTCCCACATCTCTTTGGACTTCATCACAGACATTCCGCCATCTGATGGTAACATAACCATCCTCACTGTTGTTGACTGCTTCAGCAAGAGGGTCCACTTTGTGCCCCTGCCCAAACTCCTCTTGGCCAAAGAGACTGCCCGGCTGGCTGTCCTCAACGTCTTCTGGCTCCGTGGGCTCCCCGTTGATGTGGTCTCGGATCAAGGACCCCAGTTCACATCCATTTTCTGAAAGGAGTTCTATGGTCAGCTTGGGGCCACTGTCAGCCTGCCTTCCAGATTCCACCCCCAATCCAATGGCCAGATGGAGCGTAAGAACCTGGAGATGGCTTTCTGCTGCATGGTCTCCCAGAATCCCTTGTCCTGGTCCCAACAGCTCTTGTGGGTTGATTATGCCCAAAACAACCTGACCAGTTCCATCATGGGCCTTTCCCTCTTCCAATGCTCCTATGGGTACCAACATCCTCTCTTCCCAACCTTGGAAGAAGAGGTCTCTTGCCTGTCTGTCCAGGCCTTCATACATTGTTGCTGCCAAACCTGGTCCCAAGCACAAGCCTTCCTCCTTTGCTCTGTTGACCATTACACTACCTCAGCCAACCGATGCTGCTCTCAAGCTCCCACCTACTAGGTTGGCCAGAAGGTGTGGCTGTCTACCCGATACCTTCCTCTACGGGTTGGGTCCAATAAGTTAGCACCTAGATTCACTGGCCCCTTTGTCATTGAGAAGGTTGTCAATCATGTGGCAGTGAGGCTCAAGCTGCCTCGGTCCATGTGGGTCCACCCGATGTTCCATGTCTCTAAGGTCAAACCGGTCTGAGAGAGCCCACTTATCCCTGTCACTCCACCTCCACCATCTCCTCACTTCAATGATAGGCTTCAACACCTACACTGTTTATCACCTCAATCGCTCCTGCTGTCGTGAGAGGGGCTTCCAGGACCTGGTCGACTGGGAGGTGTATGGGCCTGAAGAGAGGTCCCAGGTCCCTACTCAGAACATCTTGGATTCCTGCCTCATCAGGGAATTCCATCAGCAGCACCCTAACCAACCCACTAGCACCTCGGCAGCTTCTGCTAATCCCCATCTTAAAGCTCATCCTGCTTTTCCATCCGACACCTTGGACAAGGAGATGGACTGGTTGGGCTTTGAGGAGTTTTAGGCCCACCATCTTGGCCCCCTCCTCCCACCGGGCTTGACTGGTCCTTTTAGGGGATGTCAGAAGCCATCCCTTGGGGGGGAGGTTCTGTCACAGGCTGCTTTCCTCTTCACCTGCTGTTCGGGTATTTTTTCACTCACCTCCACTCTTCCAGTAAGCCACACCCACCTCATCAGCCAACTCTGTTCACCTGGAGCTCATGTGCATCAAGCAGATATATGCTTCTCCTGCCTGCTCACTCTTTGCCAGATTGTTCTTTATGCTCCCGTGCAAGACTCATCAGCACTCTTCACTGGACTGATCTTCCATTGCCGACACTGCTTATTTCTGACCTTCCTGCCTCATCTCTCTCCCGGTAAATGCCTTAGCCTTCTGTTTACAACTACGAGTTCTGCCTTAGTACCTCCAGGTTTCTGTCCATCTGTCCCTGTGGCTGTTTGGCATTCTTCTGCTACTACTTCATATAGCAAGATTCCCCTGCCTAACAAACTGAACTTTGCTGCAGTCCTCCTGTTATCCTTTATACCTGCCTTTATCTGCAATGAAGGTCATTACCAGCTCTACCTGTGGTGTTTTGTGCTGCAACTGGATGCAACCTCCACCCCGATGCAGAATGTTTTTGTACTTTGTACTTCTGTGCTCCACCCACATCCGGAAAGCTTCTACAGTGGTGCCGAAACCCAGGAGTACAGAAGTACGGCAGACTGTTGTTAACGTTTAGATTGTTTATTTTGGCTTTTCAGCACAATACTTTCTTTCATTTGGGCCAGACGCTCAGACACACATGCACACACACCGTCATGCTCTGGTCCCAATCTCTCATCCTCTGCTCTCTTACTCCTTTTATGGAGTGCCATCACTGCAAGACACACAAACACACATTAATTGACAACAGGTGTAGCGAATTTGGCCACTCACCTTCCCTGACTCCGCCCTCCATTCACAAACTGACGCTGGGCCACCCCCTCACTGCCACAACAGTCTATCAGTAATCACTAGGGTCATGTCACGTCCATAGACTGAATAAAATCAAGTTCAGTGATTTCTTAGCAGCGTTATTTAACATGATCAGTTGATGACAGAATGAAAGGAGACGGTTCTTCTGGGGAATGCATGCACTCATGTCTATAGCTAGAACCCATGTTTCAGTTTTCTGAAAGGAAGAAAGAGTCATTTTGTTTTAAATGTTTGCTTTGTTTGCCTAAAATGGACCACATCACAGCCTACAAAAACTTGTCCAACCCGTGGAAGCATATTGAGGTCTGTAAATGTTTTATTCCAAGAGAAAGCTTGCAATGAAGTTTTATGTGCTTTTAGAGCTAGCGATAATGTTGCAATTGCTATGCAGTCTGATTAGTCAAATAATGTTCTATTGGATTTTCCCGCCAAGTTGCCATAGCCTTGTCCACAGCTAACGTTAACACATAGCTAGTTAACTTGGACATGTAAACATGGAGTTATGCTCACATGAATAACATTAACTTATCTGAAGTGCTTTCAGAAATGTTTTATCATAATTTTGCCAAATAAACAAAATGTAGAAATCTTTCTCTTCTAGTAATGTTAGCTACCCAATATGATTTTGAGTTTGAAAATTTTTTTTTGCTAGCATGTCAAATGGAGCTTCATTGACTGGCTAGCTTAACATTAAACCACCATGATTCCACAGGCAGATTCATATGTGCATGAGTTCATACACTGACACGCACACAGACATGCACGTGCGACCTGTGAGATGGACAGTATTGTACTCGTCAGTCACAACAAATTGTTGGAATTTTTTGTTTTGATGTCAGATGATGGTCTTGCATTTTTTGGTCTTGCTTAAAGCAGTGTTGCTGTTGGGCAGTTATTAAAGGTGCCCTTCCACCAAAAACGTTTAATACTGGCTCTTTTTGAAATACCATAGTTCACTCCGAGTTGCATAT
>JANZLB010000008.1:18798453-18811601 GCA_026167865.1 Notarius quadriscutis
AGCTGGAGCCTATCCCAGCTGACTACGGGCGAAAGGTGGGGTACACCCTGGACAAGTCGCCAGGTCATCACAGGGCCCCCCTTTACTGTACTCGCTCTTAGAACCTATTAGAAGTAGCACATTAATATAAACCTGTGATCTGTCAGGGTTGTGCTGTTTGAAACTTAAGAGCTTCTGAACACAATCATATGAGGAAAAAGTACAAACTGTATTTGCTGTTAATGTATTCCAAAACACTGGCTAATTGTATTTTACATTCCCCAGTGTTGATTTGGTACAACTCTTGATTTTGACAACAGGAGAATGCAGCTATGAATGGCCATCATAACGTTACTCAAACCCTGCAGTCTCTTAATTCATTTGTGGCCAAAATGTTTTACAGCCTCTGACTGTGCAAACATAAAGGTCTTCGTGCAAGACCAATGTAATGGAATCAAAATAAACCCACATTTTTCATGTGTAAAAGGAGTTATTTTTAAGTGCTGACAATTTCTCAAGTTAGTCTTCCTGATTAAGAGGAACTGGAGAGGAAGCCAGTGATGAAACATGTTGGTCTCTTTGTTGTCATGTGACTGAAACACAGGCACATGATTCATTCCAAAATAACTCCTCTCCATTATCATTCAAAATCAGACTCCATTCAGATGGTTCCTTCTTATGACTATTGGAGCGCTGGTTTGGTTCAAGTTATTCAGATCACCACTAACTCAGCAAGGACACTGATATAATGATTACGATAGCATGAGAGTCTACATGGGTATGTCACAGTAAACAGTTTCATAAATAAGTATTATAAATCAGTTGTACTTGAAAATACTCACTGTACAGTTTTGCATTGAAAATATGCAAGTTAGTTCAATATTTTAGCTTCAGTATACACTCTACACTAAAGCTAGCTATATAAGCAGCAGTAATGGAGGGGTGCTGTTTAACTTCTAGGAAGAACCACAGCTGAAGTATATCCGCTTTTCTCGGCGCTGAGAGTTTGTGGTGCAGCCTTCTATTAACACACACATACACATTCTTTTCATATGTTACACATGCTAACGTTGCTATAGTTATGCAAAACTGCCAGGTAAAGACTGTGCCTTTGTTGTATTTATTTCAAACAGAAAACTGCACGAATCAGAAGAAAGTTAACTAACGTGCTATAGATACTGTATGTTATGAGGAAATGGGGTTTGTGATCAATCATAAACATACTGAAACTGGTGCTAAAAAAGACCAAGCAACACGTTGCAGCCATAAGCATTGTACAGTAATTTTGATTTTTTTTTTTTCACTTGCCATTAAAAGTGGTGCAATTGTAACGTGTGACATTTATACACAACACGATTCTTGTGTTAAATGGCATGTTATCATTTGCATGACTACTGGCTCAGCACAAAACACAACTCAGTGTTTATGATGAAATGAAATGAAATGAAATGAAATGAAATACAGCAAGTGTGAGGTGAAGGGAAATAAATGACCTTGTCTGCATGCCTCGTTAGCTAGTTTATATTCCTTATAATACAAAGCCACTAAGAGCAGAACTATTGAGCTGATATTTAAAATTAAATTCCAATGTATTTCTCAAAACCCACATTTCATGTACGCTTCATATTGTTTCCAAACTATTTTGGTCTGAAGTGCAAACTGTTAAAGATCAACTCCCGAGCAACCTTTTCCCTTTTGGCACATTACTGTATTCAAACACCATCACCAGTTACTGGGTGATCTGATGTAATCACTAACTTTTGGGCTTTTTGTTATTTATTTGCTGGTAAGCACCTTATAAGTCTTTTTCACAATCGAAATACTTGACGCAAATGGTCTGCGTTTATTAGTTTCCAAGGAGATGAAGATGACTTTATGAAGCCTGTTTTGTGGGCGAAAGTCATGGAATGTTCTGTAACACAGCCTGTGTTGTCTCTGTCTTTATTTTTACTCTGCATGTGCTTCAATGTGAGCCAATGGATTTTTGAAAATAAATTAAAAGTTAAAATTTATTGAAGTGTTAACTGATAACCAGCACCGCTTTGACAAATGTTAATTTAAGCAACTAAGCTAATTTTGTTTGGCTAATAAACTTTACTTGATTGTATCCAGTGGTAATGCATGTTTATAATAATCAGTCCAATAAAGACAATTTTAATTAAATACTTGCTTCCTCATAGTGAAAGAAACTAAATGAAACTCTGGGCTCCAATGAATGAATTGCATCTTGTATGTTTGGCCTTTTTTCTTACCCCAGGCTTTAACCTTTCATAGACCTCAGCCCACTTTAGGACTAGCACGACAACAATGTCTCTTATTATACTGCTGCGCATATACTGTTGCTTTCATTCTTTGTCACCGTTAATATTTTTAGAGTTCTGTTTGTAGTTCAACATCGTATTTGTTACCTAGCTAATTGCGAACCATTCATACCAGCTAATCATTTGGATTTGAAGGGAATCAGTTATTTGTTCATAAAATAGCATCTGACTGCTCAACAGAAAATTGTTCACGCCATCATCCAAAGATTGCAAGTTTGATGATGCCACAGCATCCCGGGATTTAAACTCGCAGTCTCTGAGTGGAAGAAGAGGTCAGATAATGCTTTCTTCCAAGTGTGCTACACTGCCCTGTGAGTGGCAGGGTAACAAAATGCCTGACTTGTCTCGGAGGGAGCACGTGTTAGCTTTCACCGTCCCCTGTTAGTCATCACCCACCCTCACTCTGTTGTGTTATAGGGCAGAGCTGTCTGGTGGGTGGGAATTGGCAGATTCCCAAACTGACGGAAAAAGATTATTTATTTGTAAAACCAAAATTCTTGTTGTATTATATGCCTTGTGGAGGTCTATGGGAGGTAAAATTTGCACCATATCTTATCACTACAAAAAAAAAAGTTCACATAAGAAAAAAAATTCAAACATTAAAATGTGTGTAAAATTTTTTTGGAAAAAAAAAAAAAAGACATTTTCCTTTATAAATGCAGTGCTTGCTTTGCATGAGGTAATGGTTTCCCTCTCTCAGACTGGTCCTGTGTGCCGTTGGCTGCTAACTGAAGGGTCAGATAAAGCAACCCTGGGTGCCTTCAGATTAAAGAACAGCATTCTATGCATTCCTATCTGGTGAGACGGGTGGGTTCTCTCAATTGGTCAAGCTGCATTTCCACAATTCTGGACTGTACCACCTTGCACTTCAGTCATATGGTCTCATCTAATTCACTCAAGCCATTCAGTCCCCAAACTCCTCTTTGTCATCAGCCTCGTGGAATTAAAACAATAGAGACACAATGTGATTAAGAATAAGGCTGGCCTTTGGGCTTGGCCATCAGCCCGTGTTTACATTCTCTCTCTCAAAGGAAGTGAAGGATGAAAGGCCACTTCAACACAAGACCTTCGTCCACATTCTTTCAGGCCGACCTTGGACACTTTTAAAGGGACAAGTCTACTAACTTGGCAGAGGACAAAGGCCCTTCCTTAAAAATGAGCCTCCACAATGACCTCTTTTTCAGCAAATAATAGATCTTGAAGGTGATATGATTAAGGCCATGCTTGGAAGCTTAATGCTCAGTCTATTAAACTGCTTCACAGTGGTATTTATAGAAATGCTACCTTAAGCAACTTTGAGTCATGAGGGAAAATAATACAATATGAAGAAATGTGACCAAATAAAAGTGTAAAATTTTAGATGTATCTTCGGTAACTGCTTTATCCTGGTCAGGGTTGTGGTGCATCCAGAGTCTATCCCAGGAGCATTGGGCATGAAGTGGAAATACACCCTGGACTGAATACAAGTCCTTCGTAGGGTAATATGCACACACAAATTCATACCTAGTGGACAATCTAGTGTCATCGATTGCAAGTTTTTGGAGGCGTGAAGAACATGTAGGAAGCCCACACGGACATGGGCGGAAGCCATTTGCATTGCCCATATATGCATTGTATTATTCATTAAATTGGCACAATTGATTTCTGTACATGCACAATGCAAATACATTAAACAAACATGTGAGGACAAAATAACTTTTGTCTAGTGACACTTCATTCCTCACCTCCTGTACAAACTGAAACTGTAATTATTGTCGAGCCCTAGAGTCATTCAGTCATTTCCTCTAATCCTTTGAAATCCCATTTGCAGTAGTGACAAGTCTGTCAGGCCTGCTCAAGATGGCAGAAAGATATATGAAGTCACAAGTGAGCAAAGCATGCATGCAGAACTGTATACAGTTGAGGGGGGAAAAAAAAAAAAAAACGCCCTAACTGCTGCCAAAGTATGCAGAGCTTACAGGAATGCTGTATGGGGCCCTCTCTGAGCAAACAAAGAGAGTACAGTCAGCCTCTCTTTCCCCTGCGCTACCACATCCGCACATCATTACTCGGAAAATTCCTGATATATGCTGTAATTTTTTTGCTGGTACAGGCAAAGCTTTAATATCCAGATGCTGTTGCAGCCCCTCGATCAGTCTTTCTGTTATTTTGGTCTGCTGCCAAGATGTCATCAGCAATCAATCCAAACAGAGGTAAGAGTAAGAGCTCACCGCTCCCTGTGGACGACCATTGGTGAGGGTCGCACAGGAAATACCAAATAAGAAGTTCCTCATGCATCACGCTGTGCCTCTGTTTGTATGTCTGTTTCAGTTCAGGAACCCGCCCTCTTTTTTCCTTTTTCATTTCTTCCTTCCTTCTTCTTCCTTTTTGGAATACCGGAAGAGATATCTAAACATTCCCAGAATCTGCTGCACGTGCTCTCCTGCATGTCTTGTTTTCTTCCCCCCCTCCTCCAGCCATGCCGCTGCCTGTGTGTCTGCCCAGAGTAGAAGCACATTGTCTGGCAGAAACTGAGTTGCTGTGCTTCCCCTCGGCACAAGAACCTTCTGGAAATCTACCTTCAGTTCAAAATAAATATCTAGTTTAATCAACATTTTGATCAAAAGTAAACCTGGCTTCAAATGAGTGCATTTAGTATAGCAAAAATCTTCATGGGAGAAATGTTTGGAGTTGTAACTCCTCTCAACAGCTTTCCAGTTTCTCAGAAGTGTAGACATATGACAATATTATTTAAAGTCATTACTTTTCCATTACGTCTGAGGTGCTGGGTTGAAAACTGTTTGATAGAAGGTTATTTGTACAAGCCTCACCTATTATTCTGGGTGTAACAGATACCTCATAAAGTCAAATTACCTCTCACCTGGTTCATATCAACATTTCTAAGCCTTTCACGGACGATACACGTACTAAACATTACAACCAGACAATGAGAGTCCAACCAAACTTTTGAAGATTTTGCATAAAGACTAACAATATTTGCATGCGAGTTGAAAAAAACAGCCAAACCCAGGAAGCTAAATCAGGAAGACAAGAATACTGAATGTTCACTCTTCCCAGGGACTTTCAATGGTTTATATTTGAGTGCCACTGTACCATCACTTTAATGATCAGTTTACCTCCTGGTTCTGCCAAAGTTCCCAGCAGAGGTGGAGATGACACTGCCTTTCTGTTCTCATTGGCACACATCTAACTCCCCACTTCATTCTCTTTTTACTCAGCTGATGTTTCAGGGACTGGCTGCTTATACAGGAAATACCATGACTGGAATACATCTGGCCACTATAGCTGATACACAACAGCTACAGCAAAACCTTAGACAGCAAGCTCATCACTTGAAAGTAGTTCAAAGATTACGGGCGTTGAACAATGAATTTCTCCCAGCCACACACAAAGGTCGAAACAACCAGCATGCTCACTTCAGGATATTTAAATTATATTTTCATTTTCAGTTCAGGGACTCAAGTTTAGAAGTTGGAACAAAACTTTTACTCTTCTGATAGCTGGTAATAATTCTCATCAGCCTGCATTTTGTGCTGCTTTGGTATAATGACACAGTAGGGATCCTTCTGCTTTTGTTAAACACCATGTTGGGTAGAGGTTAAATACTTCAAATCTCAAAGCCAATCAGCTAAATCCTCCTCAGATAAGTTGTTGGTTTTTTTTTTTTTAAACACGATAATCTGATATGATCTACTGCTGTTTATGTAATTTGTTAAATCATCAATTGTATCAGCCTTATTTGCATACAGAAATGGTGCGAACTGGGTGGAACTGTTATGCAGGTGCCACAGTAAACTGGCACATTTTTGCACTCAACTGCCACCAACTGCAACATGTCTGAGCAAATCTAGAAATGTTGTTTATTGGCAACTAAATAAACATGAATTAGAAGTTGACATATTTGTTATTTTCGGTTATCGCAATCCAGGTCCTATCAAACTTGATAGTCGAGATAATTTGGTTCACAGAAGTGAAGAGCTTGGTGAATGCTCGAGGAAAAACCCACAGTGAGTGTGAGTGTGTGTGAGAGAGAGAGAGAGAGAGAGAGGGAGGGAGAGAGAGAGAGAGAGAGAGAGAAGGCAGCAGTTAGGTTTTGCCAACATGAGGAATTCATTCCACTGGAAGAGAGGAAGGAAGCATCAGGGCCCAGAGGACCCACAGCAAAGGCTGCTGTGGAGTTTGTGGTATGCAGAAAAACAGTTGCTGGATCAAGTCTTTTTTAACACAGCACAAAACAAGCTGTATTAGGCCACTTGAGCTGCATGACACCATAAACGCCATGCAAACAATAGCAGTTTTGAATTTTTAACCCTGTAAATCTGGGGCTCTGTTGGATCCAGACTCACATTCCATACACTGGTACCAACCTACTCCTTCTTAATGGTTTTGCTGAAGTCACTGCGATTTGAAATAATAAGCTTTAAGATGAATAACTGAATAATAAGCTGGGGGGATAGTATCCTCAAATGGAGACTGAGGTCATTTATATATTTCAGAGACACAAAAGTTCTGTTGCTGTATTGCATTGCGTCAGACTCAGCTGTTTCTCTTGAGTCATCATGAACTAGAATGTTTTGAGTTCATCTTGTTTCGCGAAAAAAAAATCTTATAACATCAACCCTTCACCATACAAAAATACCTTACTTTAGTTGTTAGTACAGTTATTACAGCTGAGTGGAAAAGCTTGCCTCTCCAAAAACAAAACACAAAAGGAGGCTTCTTTGAATGTATCATGCGCTCAAAAACATATGGCATGCATTTTCTTAAGGCACTGCTTTTCACTTGCACGTGCGTTGTATCTTTTACCATTTTATGGGCAATTTTTAAAAAGTAATTTGTATTAAATATTTCACTAAGTTTTCATAAACAATTTTTAAATAAACAAATGATCTTAATAATTTAATTACTTAGTCATGATTATTACTTTGTTATTTTATTACTGTCATTTTTAGAATGTTTATTATATTTTTATTTTCTCTTTTAACAATTTAATCATTTTCTACTTCTTCCCTTATATTGATTTAAATTTTTTTTTTTTTGGAAAGTACTTGTTCTATATTATTATTATTATTATTATTATTATTATTATTATTATCACTTAACTTCTGGGGGGAAAAAAGCCAAATATACCACTTTTTTTGCAATTGATCTACAACAATTCCAAGACATTAAAACAAAGTATATCTTCCAAAAAGGCATTAATGCAAAAAAAAAAAAAATTAAGCAAGATAAACAAAAAAAAGGGAATTGTTGTCATGACCGTTTCTGTCTCCAAAGTTATAACAGATAGAGTATTTTTTTATAGGCAGATTGGCCAAGTAATTTGGCAGCATTAGATAAGATTAATATTACAACTGGGAGGATCCAAAAGCTACTCAGAAGATATACAAAGATGCTGGAGATAGATATAAAGCCAAAGGGTGGACATACAGAGTATGATTTTTATATTTAGATTTATTATTATTATATTTACCCATCATTGAGGAAGGGTGTGCCACGATTTACTTACATCATTTAGCTTTTTTTAAATCACTTTTTAACACATTAATGATGATGTGATGTTGAAGAAACATCTCCAAAACCTGATACAATGAAGGTTTGGTTGGTATAAATTAAATTTATTTGTCTTCTTCTTTTTATCTTCAACTGTAGCTGAGCTAAAAATAATATACACCACACATCAGAATAAACGTTTCAGGGAATATCCCTTCAGTTAATCTTTAGTAAATCTAATTTTATGAGCAACATGGTGCACATAATGTTCTCTTGGGTGCTTTCCTAATGGCTGTCATGAGACAATCCTTAAACGGACATTCCACTTTTATACCAACTCCTGCTAGAAGCTGGAATCAGTTTTCAACACGCACCATTACCTAATTCTGATCTCATAGACCAAAGTGTGTGAAAAGAAAGGGAGCAGAAGGTATATTATGACCATCATGAAGTGTGTTGTCATACAGTGCTGTAGCCTAGTAACCAGAGCAGCTTCCCTTCTCTTCTGTCTGTACATGACCCAGGATAAATGCCAGCTAATGTATCCAAAAAGGCAAGAGGACGAGAAAGAAACATTGCTATATTTTAAGCCTTTGCCCTGAGGCTTTGTGCCGTCAATCAGAAGTGTACAATGGCCACCGGGAGAGTGGCATTATAATGATCAACAATGCAGTGGTCCCATGAGATTTGTAGGGTCAGGCTAATCTCCACATCACCAGCACCCAATGGGTGGTCTGCCAGCTTACGCTCCCTCAGTCTCTCGCTGTCTCATCTACATGCTGGGAGAACGAATAAGAGCTATGAGACAACTGCAAAATGGCAGTGTTCATGCACTTTGTGAATTCTGGACATGTTCTGAACTTATTTCCTTAAAGAATGTTAAATGTGTACTATAGGTTTTCCATGAACAGGGCTGTATAATTTACTATAACCAGCTGTTAAACGTCATGAAATCAGTCCTGTATTTAATAATCATTTGACTCCACATACTCTTTTTCTCAAAGCATCTTTGGAACATTACATTTATGGTATTTGGCAGATGCCCCTAATTAGAGTGACTTATATTTATCTAATTTATCCAACTAAGCAGTTGAGGGTGAAGGGCCTTGCTCAAGGTCGTCATACTTATATATAAAACACAGCTTTGGAAAAAAATTAAGAGTCCACTTTAATTTTTTATTCTTAAATCAGCATCTCGATATATGGCAGACATTTTATTTCAGCGTCTGTGCTGGAATTCTAACACAAGCACACCTCATTTTACTTAATGAGGTACTGATTAGGTGATCACCTGAACCAAACCTTATTTAACGAGGAAAAGTATAAAAACCACTGCTGTGGTCATCACTATCCTCTTGCAATTGGACCAGTTTGGATGGCAAAAACAATACTAGTAGTACCTTAAATTTCATAAGAACAAGGTCAAGCAGCAGACATTGGGGACAACAAAGTTACAGACTGGCAGAGGGCGAAAACAACTCTCCACTGACCAGGATGATCATCAACTCCTTTGAATGTCACTCAGCTACTGTAGAATCACATCAAATGATCTACAAAAAGAATGGCAAATGTCAGCTGAGGTTAAGCGCACAGCAAGGACAGTTCAAAACAGGCTCCTTCGGGTGGGGTTGAAGTCGTGCAAAGCTAGAAAAACACCCTTCATCAATGAGAAGCAAAGCTGAGTCAGGATGAGGTTTGCTAAAGACCATAAAGATTGGATTGTAAAGGACTGGAGTAAGGTCATCTTCTCTGATGAGTACGATTTTCAGCTTTTCCCATCACCTGGTTGTTTAATGGTTAGATAGAAGCCTGGAGAGACCTACAAACCACAGTGTCTTGCACCCATTGGAAAAATTAGTGGAGGATCGGTGATGATCTGGGGGTGCTTCAGCAAGGTTGGAATAAGGCAGATTTTTGTTTGTGAAGGACACATGAATCAAGCCATGTCCAAGGTTATTCTAGAAGAAAACTTGCTTCCTTCTGCTCTGACAATGTTCACTAATTCTGAGGATTGGGTTTTCCAGCAGGACGATGCTCCATGCCACACAGTCAGGTCAATCAAGGTGTGGACAGAGGACCACAAGATCAAGACCCTGTCATGGCCAGCTCAATCTTCAGACCTGAACCCTGTTGAAAACCTCTGGAATGTGATCAAGAGGAAGGTGGATGGTCACAAGCCATCAGACAAAGCTGAGCTGATTGAATTTTTGTGCCAGGAGTGGCATAAAGTCACCCAAGAGCAGTGTGAAAGACTGGTGGAGAGCATGCCAAGACACATGAAAGCTGTGATTAAATGTCAGGGTTATTCCACCAAATATTGATTTCTGAACTTATCCTAGGTTCAAACATTAGCATTGTGGTGTTTAAAATTGAATATGAGCTTGATTTCTATGCGTTATTCAAGGTCTGAAAACACTTCATCTTGTTTGTTATTTTGACCAGTTATCATTTCCTGCAACTAAATGCTCCAAGTGACGATATTTTGATGTGGAATTCCAGGGCAATGTTATCAGTAGTTTATGGAATAAAACAAAAATGTTCATGTTCCTCAAATACATATCTATAAATAGTAAAACCAGAGATACTGATAATTGTGTAGGGGTCTCTTAATTTTTTCCAGAGCTGTATATAAGTCAGATCGCATCTCATCAATATCCACGCCTTCAAAAAGAGATTGGTTTTCTCATAACATGTGTATGAAGACTGACTAAATATGTGAAGACTGACTAAATATGGACCTCTTCATGCAAAATCCCCAAGGGACATACCTTCATATATTATGTAAATCAGACAGCTAAAAACAGGCTTTTCACTGAATGATTCATCTTCAGACATTAAACATGTTCTCGTTTTGAAACAATTCTGTTTCCCTGCATGCTCTAGATTTGAGTATCATCGATCTGGTTACATGTACTTAGCAATCATTATTTGTGATCAGGAAAAAGCAAACAAAAAGTGACCTCAGATCCTGCTTTGCATACCCGGGATTATCGTCTGTTTATCTGACAAGAAACAGAGAAGAAGTGTTTTCGCTGCACTGTAAGCAGGTGATGTGGGGGATTCCAAATGCAGGGAAATTAATCCATGTTCACTTTTCACCTCTATGTCTCTGCCTGCATGTCTCTCTCTCTCTCTCTTGTCAGGTATATTACTTCTTTAAAATCACCCTCCCTCCCTTTCACACCATCTCTCTCTTCCGACTGTCTGTTTCTCACTACATGTCTGTTTCACAGTTGATTTAAGGGCGGAGGTGGGGTTTTCTAATATCTCTGGTGGATTACCAGTTCAACTTACAGAAGTTCAACTGCCTAACCACTGAAACCACATAACAGAAAGAACGTTTTAGCAGTCATTCAAATTTCACAAACTGAATTGGCAGTGAAACAGAATGGGTTAATAAGTGTACTTGTGGCTGTGCTACTGAGTGGGGATTCCTTCAAATTTCTACAAATTTCCCTCAGATACCTCAGAAAAAAATTCCGGCAGACGACATGCAATACTCACTTTCTCAAATGTTTAACAGACCAACACAATGCACATTTGAGAAGCATCTCCTATTTTCAGTGTGAAGTGGAAAAGATACTATGTCCATTCACAACCTATACGCTATCTCTTGACATCAGAGCTCCCTTCAAGAGACTATGACTTCAAAGAATGACAGGGGGAATTCACTGATCCAATCCCATGATCCAATTCATCCCTGGACCACTTTGTGGGGCCCAATGACATGAATCACTCAGTCTCGTTTTACACTTTTTATACACCTGCTGTTAGACTCGCAGCTGATGGGTGGCTTTTCTTTCAGTGCAGCTCACTCCTGATTGGGAGCTGTCCATGTCAGACTCAAGGGACCAGCTGATCTTTTCACGATACTGCAGGTCACTTTCCTGAACATGCCAAAAGTGCATTAAAGAAATAAATCTAACCAAGTCTGCATATAACTAAGCGATTAAAAATTATCTCTCCATTAAATTGCTAAAATAGACCTGGGTAGACTCAAAAGACAGGGTAGAAATGTAGAAACAAGAGAAGATTAGATATCAGCTTTATAATAAGTTTTTCCATGAATCACAGTAATGGTAATGGTTATATTTATTCTTAATCTCTTTATTAAAAACAGTGATATTGGGATCAGCCATTAATATAAAATGTCACATATGTATTTGTATGGACCATTGTATTGTATAGATCAGGAAGTAGGTAGCTCCAAGTAGCAACATTACTAACTTAACGGCATTTCTAGAAGCACGGCATCAGTAGAGTGGAGCTATTTTCAATATATCTAAGTATTGAGCTACTTTTTTTACCAAGTAGCAGTGTGGCATGATAAAATTGGACGCCTAGATCCTTCTCAAAAGTACCTGAACCAAGAGTGGTGGAATGAACCCACTACTTCTGTCTTTTAATGACTCATTTTTGCAGCTAAAGAATGTTAACTGCTACTTACAAAGAATGATTTCAAATACTGTAGAACAGCAAAATCTCTTAATTATGGCACGTATACCCTGTAAAAAGCATTTAAATGTTATAAATTAGCTGCACTATGAAATGAAAATGTCAGTTGGTTTTCCCCAAGTTTGACAAGTAGCCTCAGTGTAGTTAGCTTCTTTTTCTTAGCAACTTGTCATGAAGTTATCAAAAGGTGAGTTTGGCTGGAGTTTTTTATATCACGAGCAGCTTGTAGCTTGAGAAGTTACAATTGCAGAGCAGCTTCCACAGCATTGCATATTTATAATACTTTATTTAAAATGAGAGAGTGATGTGAGGATCCGTTTCTTTTATTATAGCAAGTTATATTTAACAGTTATTCCACGAAATCGAGTTGTACATGAGCTGACAGCCGATGAGACGCGTAGCGTCGAGTTGGCTATAAGCCATGCACGACGAGGTTGAGTGAAATAACTGTTTTATTATATCCACATTCACTGGATTTGGAGAAACAGGGCATTTTTATTCTTTGCAAGTTCGATAAATAAAAACTTTCTATAAACTGTCTGACAAAATAATTTCCACATAGAATGTAAACAAACTGGTGAAATGGCATTAACAATTTGTGAAAAATGCTATAATAATAATTCTTGAAAAATAAAAAAAAGATACGTTCTCACCATCAAATAGACCCTTTTTCAGCGTCACGTGATCAAACAGTTGCGCACGCAGCCTGGCAACGGAAGTAGTAAGCTTCCCAATTGATTCTGGGACAGACTAGCCTACTTATCAATCATTTAAACGTGGATATATACTGTTCTCAGCATCAACATGTCTGGTTGTTGCGTATACGGTTGTACGAATCACTATTCCACCGGCGGACTAAAGTTTTATAGGATTCCTAAAGGATCACACCCATTTCAGAGC
>JANZLB010000008.1:20284353-20294629 GCA_026167865.1 Notarius quadriscutis
TGATGTTTTAGGTCATATTTATGCAGAAACATAGAAAATTCTAAAGGGTTCACAAACTTTCAAGCACCACTGTATGTGTGATAGGGTGAAATACTGGGACGGCTTTTGATTTTCAAATTGGCTTTCTTTACATTAACAAAAACAAATATCCCAAAATGTGATGGTAGTCAACACCTTGAGGAGTAAATATGTAAAATGTGCAGGGAGGAAAAAAAAAAAAAAAATTATATTAAAAGAAGCACTGTTTAACATTTTGTCAGGACTGACTGCAAACCATTCTTCATGACAAGTTTTCACTGGTTTAACCCTTTCCATTCTTCCTCAATTCCATGTTTAAATCAATATTTATTTGTGACATACTTCATGACATCAATAAATCAAATCTCAGTGACAAATGATCAGCATATTCTAATGTTGTATGAACACTACAGACCAAGTAAAACGGACAACATATTAAAATGTTTACCTATGTAACGTTCTACTGGACTAAGTGTCATATGGGTTGTTACCTGAAATTAGTCTGACACCCCAGAGTAAACACTCATGACGAACACTAAGCTAACCAAGCTGCCTGCTCAGGGAGGAAACAGCAGATTTGTGATCTCTGCTGTAACACAAGAGAGGCTTGGTTCTCTAGATTTCTCCCACCTTCTGAACAAACATGCCAGTAGGTGGACTACAAATCAATATTCAAATCAGCTCATTACATTTGAACACCATCTTCCAATGTTGCTCATTTCATGAATCAGACAGTTGCTACAGGGCGCTCCATTTCAATGGATTTTTCAACGTGGATGGAAATATTGCCATGCTGGAGCTACACAAAAGTAAACATGCAGATCTTCTGGCTGTTATACACTCACCAGGCACTTTTGTTCTTGATTCTAAGCTTCCTGTTCTTGGCTGGCAGGAGGAGTGGAACCCAATGTGGTCTTCTGCTGTTGCATGCTGAGATGCTTTTCTGCTCACCATGATTGTAAAGAGTGATTACGTGAGTTACTATCTTCTTCCTGGCATCTCAAACCACTCTGGCCATTTTCCTCTGACCTCTCATCAGCAACCGTTTTCACCCACAGAACTGTCGCTCAATGTTTGTTTGTTTTTTCGCACCTTTCTGTGTAAACTCTCGAGACTGGTGTGTGAAAACCCCAGGAGATCAGCAGTTTCTGAAATACTGAAACCAGTCCATCTGGCACCAACACCCATGCCACAGCGAAAGTCACCGAGATCACCACAAATTTTTTTCTCTTTCTGATGTTTGAAGTGAACATTAACTGAAGCTCTTGATTTGTATCTGCATGGTTTAATGCATTGTGCTGCGGTCAAGGGATCGGCTGATTTAGGTAACTGCATAAAACGGCAGGGGTATGGGTGTTCCTAATAAAGTGGCCAGTGAGTGTATGTTTTATCATGTGTTGGGTAATGTTAACATTTTTATGAGGCTTCCCCCCCCCCCTTATTCAGACTATGCATTCATACAAAATCTAATTTGAGTATTGATTCAGGGAGAATTGTGATGCAGTTAAAAATAGTTTCCCTGCTCAGAACTGGAGTGACTTGTTTCTGGCTTGCCGTTCTTGTGTGCTGTTTAGCTTCTGTTATTATTCTGCGTTAACTAGATCTGGTGTTTGCAGGCAAAGGCAATGGCTCGCGGGCAGCAGAAGATTCAGTCACAGCAGAAGAACGCCAAAAGGGCAGCAGAGAAGAAAAAGTCACAGGGAGCAGATCAGAAAACAGCTGCCAAAGCAGCACTCATCCACACATGTCCTGTCTGCAGGGTGGGTCGATACACTTGTACTGATAGCTCTCACACAGTAAACATGTTATTATTTATTTATTTTCGCTTGCTTAATGTGCTGTGTAATAGCGTATGACTACTTGTCCTGAACAGACACAGATGCCAGACCCCAAGACTTTCAAGCAGCATTTTGAGAGTAAACACCCTAAGTCTCCTATGCCCCCTGAGCTGGTAGACGTGCAGGCGTAAACGACTCTCAGAGCTACCAGTACCCGCATCTAGAGTAAGGCAACAGTGGATCACGTTACATACTGTATGTAGTTCAATCGTAAACATGTGTTCTGTGTGTGTTGTCATTGCTTCTCATTGTACATGATGTCGTTTACAGACCCTGGGGAGAAATCATGAGATTCAGCTTGGCCAACTGATTCAACTCCTAGAAACAGACTCTTGATTTGATGTGACAGGAGACTTAATGATGGACTAAAGCACACCAGCACCCTTTGATTTTATATTTTTATATGTATTACCCTTCATTTGGGCATACCATCAGTTTAGTGTGCCGTAACAGCCTCGTTATTGCCTTCTGTCAAAACTGCCAGTGTTATCCACCACTGATTAATATTTTCCCCCCTCTCTTATTGTGCATTTTCACTTTAAAATTCATATTATTCCAGATGCATAAGCGTTCTTTGGTGCATACAACTCAGTAATGCTCTGTAAACATGAGCCATAATAGGAATTGCTTCACTGTGTGAATTAACAATATTGGCCAGGATTGTGATTGGATTAGATGAAAAGCTCACCAAATGCTCTTGTAAAGTACTTTGGGTGTTGAATAGAGCCTCTGAAATTGCTTGTGTGCTTAATTTTCAATTTTTTGCTAAGGTTTTCAATAAATGTGTAAGCATATTATAACTGTTTTAGTGTGATCATCCCAGACCTGTACAGTGGTGTGTTGGGAATTTAATTAGAGCTGCTCCACCTACAAGCATGTAAAACGGTTTTGACTTTACGTTAAATGGTTGGAGGAAGATGGAAAAAGTTTCACTCATCACCAAACCATCTGAGCGAAACTAATGCTGATCTTTATTGTGCTGTATGGCGCGAGTTGTACTTACCTCCACCAGACTTACTGTGTCCATGTAAATGTTTAAAAAAAACTGGTCGTCCGTTATCATGCTGGATTCTTTAGTATTTCAGTTTCCTGAGAATCATTCAGTCATGATTGATTGATTGGCCTTAGAATAATGTCCTAAAGTTGTTTTCTAATAATTAAAACATGGTGCTGTTTAACAAAGAAAATGCTATTGTCGATATGGTGAAGCTTTCTGGAAGATGTTCAGTATTTATAGAAGGAATATTTGGCTGCACTGTTGACCATCATGGGAGAGTCTTCAGGACTTTGCTGCACTGTGACAAGCTTCCAAAACACCCCCCCCTCTTTTTTTTTTTTAAAGGGAAAAAAAAAAAAAAAGGGTGGTGAGGGGATGGCTACTTACAGCCGTAAGAACAGGAACTAACATGATTTGTGGATATTTCACAACTATAAAACAGTGTTCTTTAAAACACAGCTTTTCACAAGTGAGTTCACAGCTCATTTGTTCAAGTTTCTATGTACAAGACCTACCATAAGAAAGGACATGTCTCTTAAATCCTACGTTCTTAGATAATATTGACCCCTTAATGGTGCTTTGTTACAGTTATCCAGGGAACCCTTAAACATTTTTTTCCTTTAAGAGCATACCCAAGTCCATAAATTTATACAAAGGCTTTAAAAATGAGTTCTAAACTGAATTTGTTAAACTGCCAGTGTTTTTGGGTTTCTGAACACAAATGAACCCAAGATCCTGTTGACGAAGAATTTATTCATTCCCCAGTGGCAGTGTAATTTAGTCTAGACAATAACACAAGCATAATCTGTATCTAGTAAACTGGCCTCACATTATTGAACAATTTCCTGGTACAGCATAGAACAACAAAAGAACACACATCTCCATGATGATGCACAGCCCAGTCAAGTGAAACAAACCATCATGAGTAGCAGACTTCAAGAAAGATGTTTTATTGCTCATTCACTGCAATGTAATCTGAAAACAGGTGGCAGTCTGAGACAATGTTCACAACCTCTTAATGCTCTGATGAGTTAACATACTTTTACAATGAGAGATTGGTTTGTTTTTTCTTTTAAAACGTTGATATTTTTCACATTTTCTGTGGGGCATTGATGACATCCAAGGAAAGGAAGGAATCATTAGCGAGGACAATAGAAAGTATGATGCTGTAAACATCGCAATCATGAATTGTTTCATTTTGTTGAACTGTTATCTCAAAGTATGCTTTAAAGAATAACTTCTGCTTCTTATAAAGTTGTGGTTTAGTTTAGCACACAGTCCAAGATAGAACAGTTAGACTTTATAATTGGACATTAAGATATTTTTGAAGAAAAGAAAAGTTTACTGGCTCTGTTCTGTCCATGTGAGTTGCACATTATATTATATTATTATAAAACTCATTTTATTCCATCAACAATACAAAATACACCACAGACACACATCATCTCACACTATTAAATATACTTATATCATTACTGTTACCTGTATGCTTTCTGATGGTAATGACTGTTTGGTTACATAGTGTTAGAATGAGGAACCCATAATCTCTAACATCACATCTGTATTCATTAATCCTGATTATTTTCTAAATTATTACAAACCAACCACAATGACTGGATGTTGCAGCGTTTTTAATAGCTTATTTTTATACCAGGAGAAACAAATAGATCCATTTGAAACAATTTTGTTTTTGTTAGAAATAGTGCAGTAGGGGACAGTGGCAGACTGGCACCACTAAATACGACAGAGGCACGTGTTTATAGGCAGCCGCAAGTCTTCACCACCATGTTTCGATGTTTCTTGAGTATTACGTTGTTGTTGTCATCATAGAATAGCACAGAGATGGGGCTGAGTTTGGTTGGTGCACAGCAGGCCTTGGGGACTTCGTCAGGTTTTATTAGGTGAACCTGCCAATGACAAGGAGTCACTTTATCTTTCAGTTAGCTACAGTAGCAGTCAAAAGTTTGGACACCTCAACTCGTTCATAAGTTTTTTTCTATTTTGATTATTTTCTACATTGTAGAACAATACTGAAGACATCAAAACTATGAAATAACATCTGGAACACGTATGGACTTGCGTGGTTAAAAAAAATAATAATAATAAAGTGTTTCCATTCCATCCATAGCCGCTTATCCTGTCCTACAGGGTCACAGGCAAGCTGGAGCCCATCCCAGCTGACTACGGGCGAAAGGTGGGGTACACCCTGGACAAGTTGCCAGGTTATCACAGGGCTGACACAGAGACAAACAACCATTCACACCTACGCTCAATTTAGAGCCACCGATTAGCCTAACCTGCATGTCTTTGGACTGTGGGGGAAACCGGAGCACCCAGAGGAAATCCATGCAGACACGGGGAGAACATGCAAATTCCACACAGGAAGGCCCTTGTCAGCCACTGGGCTCGAACCCAAGACCTTCTTGAATTTTGAAAGAGAAAGACATGTTAAACACCCAAAAGGAATGTGTATGTAAAATAATAATGGCTTTTTTCATAGTATATCAGATATATTCCATTCATCTAGCATGATATTGACCTAGTCTTTGACTCGTTCAAAATCATGCTAGCTGAATGGAATATATCTGATATACCACTCAACACCAGCCAATACTATTTAAATATTTTGGGGAATAAAAACTGTTTCTACTGACTAGTACTCACTGTCAGAAACAGAGGAACAGTAGGAGTTCATTTCTGTACCCCAAGGTACAATCTACACTAATGTACCCCCTAGGGTCATGATTAGACCTCATGGTAACTATGTGTACCTTATTAGGCCCAAAAAGCTACATATATGTTTCCAAGCAGTATATAAAGGGTACAAATAAGTACCTTAGAGGGTACTGTTTCAGTGACAAGCTGTTGTACAAGGTACAATAATGTACTTCATTTTCTGAGAGTGTTGGGATAGCAGAAGTGTTCTTGTGGGTTGTGGGTGTGGATTGTGGGTCTTGCCATCAATCTCAGGCTTTCTTTCCAAACCCCAACAAGACCAGACAAAGACTGTAACAGAAAAGCAGTCTCACCTCTGTTGCAGGTGCATTTTGCAGAGCCATTTTTAGTAAACACAGCCACATTGCCATTCACTGGATTAACGCATAAGAGATGCCTTTGTCAGTAAAATCTGAATCCTTCAGTTCTCTCTGGGCTTTGTTTTTCACTTGTCCAATTAGATATTAATAGTATCTGAGCTAATTTACTTTCAACAACAAGACAAGACAATAAAAAGAACAAGAAGCCTTTATTTATCACACATACACTCAAGCACAGACTTAAACATAGTGAAATGTCTCCTCTGCATTTAACCCATCTGAAGCAGTGAACACACACATGCACACACAAGTGAGCAATGAGCACACACACGTACCCAGAGCAGTGGGCAGCTATACTACAGCACCCAGGGAGCAGTCGGGGGTTCGGTACCTTGCTCAAGGGCACTTCAACCCAAGGCCGCCCCATGTTAATCTAACCGCATGTCTTTGGACTGTAGGGGAAACCGGAGCACCCGGAGGAAACCCATACAGACACGGGGAGAACATGCAAACTCCACAGAGAAAGGCCCTCATCAGCTGCTGGGCTTGAACCCAGGACCTTCTTGCTGTGAGGTGACAGTACTAACCACTACACCACCGTACCGCCCCAGGACCAACTAGATTCGTACTAAGAAAAATAATACTGTGTGAATGGGATAAAAACCTCTTATGGCCTGCGCACACCTCTAATTGAAACCAATTATGAACTTGAGTGACATCAGAGCCAAAAGGTTCTGGGTTCAAACCTCATGGGCAACTGGTGGCTTTGGCCTTTCTGTATGGGTTTCCTCGGGGTGCTCCGGTTTCCTCTCACAGTCCAAACACATGTGTATTAGGTTAACTGGATACTCCAAATTGCCTGTAAGTGTGAATGTGAGTGTGAATGGTTAATCGTTTCTGTGTTAGTCCTGCAATCGATTGGTGACCTGTCCAGGGTGTACCCCGCCTCTCACCGAAGTCAGCTGCGATTGGCTCCAGCTTCCCCCTTGACCCTAGGTAATGGATGGATGGATGGATGGATATAAAACATCTGGTTTGAGCCAAACCCAGTTTGGGTTTTAATTAAATCCAAATACAGATACAGATAGTATTTTATTTTACCCATACTCTACAACAACAGAGTTTATGTGCCTAAGGTGGCATTACAATAAAACTTTTTGTCTTGCATTGAAGTGTTTTGAAAACTTAATTGAAGTATGAAATTAATGAAGCGTGACTGCTTGAAGAGGAACATATTGATAGAGAAACTGATCCAGATCCATGCTTTTTTCTTTTCTTTTGAGTAAAGTCTTTTTCAGAGGAATACATTTTCTTTCAGACACTAAAAAAACCTGCATTCCACTATTTTTTTTTTTATCTATCCAATTTGGAAGGATGATTGAGAGTATCATTTGTGTCATGCAGTGTATTAATTCCTCACTACAATACCACCAATCTTTCAGACAACCTTGTAATCGCTCCCATGAACAAAGAAATCTTGGTAGAAATATTGTGGTGTCAAGAAGGCTCGTATATCAAGTGTAACATGCACATAGACCAACAAAATGGTCTGTGCAGCCCAGAACATGACCTTCCATGGTCCAGGAATGATCCGCTGCATCTGAATTACTAAGTGGGATATGACATGACATTCTAATTCCTTTTTCACGGGAGAGAGCTCTAAGCAAACACCAGACTTGTTTCTGTAGGAAGGAGGAGTGTTTTCTTGTGTCACACTTGTTGAGTGAACACTGAACTCCCCTTCCCCATTTCACTGATATTTTAAGGCTCCAGCGCTGAGATGGTTAAGGCTGGTCTCGAGTCCCCTCCTGCTTTTTCTGGGGCCAGGCCTCTCTGCTGCGTGCTGAGAGCTTGTGCAAGTTCCCACTCGGCATACACACTCTGCTGATGCATTGCAGCCAAAACAAGCAGGTGTTTGCTGAACCCATAGCTCTGGTCTCTGCTCTTGCCAGGGAACCCTCAGCATTCATGTGATTTTATAATTAGCGAAATCATTGCTGTTCTGGCATGGCCACATTTCTCCCTCTTTTTCTCTCCGTCTCTTCTTTTCTCCACCCTGTGTTTCCTCCCTCCCTCTATTTCTGCCACATGTGGGTCAGTGAACATGCCCTCTTCAGTGTGGCATGAGGCCCATGGGAAGTTGGTGTCTTGTTCAATATGTGGCGCTCAGATTGATTGACTCACACTGAATGACCTTTCCATGCTCAGAAAACCAGGTCAAAACAGGCTTAAACTCACTATGTTACAGGTCAGGTCATGCTTTTAAGTTTAGCTTATGAACAAAAGACTTTGTCCAACAACTGTCAAGCTGCATTTGTTTTAAACACTTGCATCATCTAGGTGCAGGTATACGAGTTAGGTAATAGTTCAGGTATCATTCGTTTTCTTTTTTTATGAGACCATCTTCCACTAGAGGGCAACACGTTCAAAGGAGTTGATGTCACCTATGTTACTGCCTATTCATCTTGTTTATCCAATGGTAGAAGTCAAACCTATGTCCTTACTGCAAGACAGAGACGTGCTGATGTTAAAGACCAAATGCCAAAAGATGTACGGAGCTTCTTCTTATGCACACAAGGACATACATGCACATAGGCACACACATACATGGAGACATGTTTGTTCATGCAGTGGGACGTTGTGTTTTCAGAGGAACAGCAGGAGAGATGGAGGGGAAAAAAAAAAACGAGGGGCGACTGAGGCTTGAATGTGGGGTCTGCAGGTCTGGTGACCACATGTCCCATTTTGCTCCATGCATGGTTATTGATGGGTTGGGTTTCATGCTAAACAACCACGTAGGGGTTGAAAATAAACCCTCTGAAAACCCTGAGGAGAGGGTGGCGGTCAGGACAGGAGTAAGACTGAAGAGACCCCATGTATCCCTTAATAATTCATCTGTTATCACACCCACTATACACATAAACACGCATGAAGTCAGACATAAACACGTCTATAAGAACATGAAAACATTACAAACAGTTTGTCTCTAGTTAGGAGAGTTTTGCAAACAAAAAGTGATTTACTGCATGATCAATCAGAAGAGAGTTGCTTCTTGGTTGATTTTTCGCTATTAAATGGGTTTTGTGGCATTTCCCCTTAATGTGGTTCTGCTGTTCATTTACGGTCATCTGTCTTCACTGTGAATGTTATTCTCCAACTTTAAGCTATTAAATGGTGACAAGGAAATAATTATGTCATAGTGAAGAAGGATAAAGTTACATGCACAGGAAATGTTAAATTACATTTTCATCAGCCAGTAAAGCATGTAAAGAGGCAGTTAATTGACTTTCTAACGTTGTTCCTTGCCGAAAAGATGAAAGAGCCCTTTTTTTTAATCTTCTAACTACGGAGGAGCAGAAAACCACATCAAACACCACACAGGTATGAATCTGTCAGCAGTGAAGAACTATCAGTACAGTAGTAACTATCAGCCTGAGGGAAGACTGTCAATTGACTCATAAAAGACTTTATCTGCTCAGAAACAGCACAGAACACCACACCTTATGGACTTTACACAATACAGAGCGCAGATTCTCGGAAACCACACTTCAGTGGAGTGCAGTCAGGGAGAATTTTTTAAAAATACGTATGCATGAAGGTAAAATTCAATGCCAGCTAACCACCCAAAGCCTTACCATGCCTGCATCATAAGAACATCACGAAATAGCCTTGAGAGCTGTGTGAATGTGCTTGGCCAGTGGAGGTGAGTGCGTATGTCAGGTCCTGGCCCACTGCAGAGGTAATGAACCTGTCTGTCTCATGTCAGGCGGCTGTCAGAGGCACATCTAGCCCCATCAATATTATCCATATGCCTGCACTGAACACACGTTTAGATTGCTGACGGGAATGTCAGGAGTCAAGTAGAACCTCTTAAAATGTGGCCTAAAGGTCAAAGGTCACTGACTAATGAGTAAAAGCTTTTTGTCTGGTGTGTGCATTGGGGGGTTAAATACGGGGGTAGGTAATGGCCCTCTGTGGGTGTAGGGGATGAGAGGGGAGTACTCAGGTCAGAAAAAATGTGTAAAAGGACCACCGTTGGTAAGGGGGTGAAAGGAAGCAGTGAGAGGAGTGAACGAGGCAGAAAGGCAGTCTAATAAAGATGGAGGGGAGGAAAAAAACAGGTGATTCAATCCTCATCAGATGCATGTAAGGGGTTAAACCAAGAAATAGCATGCAAATACTCTGCTCACCAAAAAGTAAAGTGAGAACTGTGCACTGTCAGGACTGAAAGGTGATGGCTAATAGATGGAAAAAAAGTTTTAATGGTTGGGAATGTTATTCTCGGGTGGCACGGTGGTGTAGTGGTTAGCACTGTCGCCTCACAGCAAGAAGGTCTGGGTTTGAGCCCCGTGGCCGGCGAGGGCCTTTCTGTGCGGAGTTTGCATGTT
>JANZLB010000008.1:20390745-20400909 GCA_026167865.1 Notarius quadriscutis
CTCGAACCCGGAACCTTCTTGCTGTGAGGCGACAGCACTAACCACTACACCACCGTGCCGCCCAAAAATTATCGCGCAGCTTGTGGCTGCAATAACAATTCAACTGATAGACTACTATCGTTTCATTCTTTTCCGAGCGATAAAAGACTTCAAGAGGTTAGCCATTATTAAATTTACAAACGAATTCGCATCGTTTTTCTAGTTGTTTGCGCTGTCGCACTGAAACCTTTGTTTTGCTGAGCCAGTTATATCTGTATTTCTTTTTGATTTGGATTACAACAGATAAAAGAAAAGATTTCAAGCCAATTCGACGAAAGCATGTTCGGCACATTTTAGCGAGGAGGATTTTATTAATAGCGACTGCCATTTTGGATTTGCGCTTATCCATTTCAGATCACATAATCTTGAGTCCGAGGAGGTCTGTTAAAATCAGATAATCCCAATTTATACATCGTCTATCTGCCGAACTCTGCAATAACCCGAGTCTGTATTAACTACCCAAAGAACCCCTTTTCTAACAATGTAGAAATTATATTTTAGCAATACTCACCTCTGTCTGTTTAATGATGTCATCAAGCGTGGCAAGACTCCTCCCCATGAACTGCTGCTGCTGTTGCTTCAGACGGACTTCAGCGTGTCGCACCATGGAGAGCAGTGCTACGATCTGTTGATCATGTTCTAGGCATTCTTGACGGACCAAAGAGGACTAAGATAAACAATTCATTAATTAATTAGCGATGGCATTCCCAATCTGAACTGATCATAAAAGATTACGGTAGACGAGCTAAACAGGAAATTGCAAAAATAATTAGAACCAACAAAACAGGGCATCTTACCTTGCTTATCTGTAGGGTTGTCCCCTCTTTATTGACGAGGTCTTCAGCCCATTTTTCATCAACACCCTCTTGATATTCTTCAGAGTCTTCCCCTTCCCAGCATTCTGTAGTATCAGACTCTGGGACCTCATCTAAATTAGACAGTCTCGACTCTGAAGACTCTTCAATGGATGATTCGTCTTTGAATTCATTGTCAACGTCAGCAGATTCCTTTGTCATGGCTTGCAGTGACTCCTTGCAAACTGCATCCTCCAGCTCTGTTTTGGAGGTTTGTACACACGTATTTACTTCACCCTGTGGTACGGCATCAGAACTGTTGGCTAATATTAGAGCAGGAACAGATTTTTGGTGGTCTTCGTCTTCCCCAGTTGCAGAGTCGCCCAGGTTTTCACTTTTTGTTCTCGTCTCACCAACCTGCCTTTCGAAACCTTTAATGGGCTTTAATGTTGGCTTACTGGGGCTCAGAGCAACACCTGAGCTCTTGGGACAGCTTAGGTCCTGCTTTTTCTCAACGTTATCACGAGTCTGGTCTGTCTGACGGAAATGAGTTTGTGTATCGTCTGCCCCAATTAAAACGTCTCCAGGCAGCAGGTTTTTATTTTTGTCTATTTGATATATTACATCAGCTTCATTTTCTTTTGCATGGAGTGAAGAAATTTTCTCCTCTTTCTTGGCTTGCTCCAGACCCGTCACATGCCGTTCTTTCGTTGACCCCTGACGTAATGCTTCTAATTCTTCGGCAGCCTGTTTCTCACTGACACCCCTCTCAAAGACTTTCCGAAGAATGCTTTCCCTGGCTTTCATCAGAAGTGCTTCTTTCTCTAGCTGTGCCGGATTAAGTTTTTGAGGTTGTTCCATTCCATCTTTCTTTACTGCACTGGATGTCTTGCTTTGAGGTGAGACATCTTCTGGTGGCTTTTGCACTGGCTCATCAACTTTGCTCTCCTCTGCTTCCTTTTCAGTATTTACCATCTTGGTCTTTTTGGTTTTTCTTTTCTTCTTTTTCTTCTTGTCCGATTGCTCGGAAGCGTGATCCTCAGAGTAATCAATTTCATGGTCAACCTGTGTTTTCGACACGTCAATTACGTCGCTGGATCGCATTTGACTCGGCAATTCAACTTGCTCATCCATCGAGCTTGCAGCATCATGTTTTGATGTTTCAGCTCCCAGATTTACATTTTCCATATGTTGCCGCTGTTGCATCAAGACGTCACTCTTCACAACCTCTATTCTCTGGTGTAGACCCTCTGGGATAGACTCAATATCTGGTCTTGTATCTGGTCCTCCTGACATCTCTGCTTTGACCAGTGTCTCCATTTTTATATCTTCAGCACTGTCAACAAATTCTTTCGTAAATCTGTTCTCCAGATGCTTTGCAGGTGAACCCTCAGTTTTATCTGGTGTTTTTATAACTTCTAGATTTCTCAGGTTTGCATCTTTCTGATCATTTTCAAATTTCTTGGTGCCCTCTGTAGGTGAAGTTACACTCGTGCAGGGAAATTCTAGAGCTTCCAAATCCATTTTAACCTCTCTTTGTTCTTCCATATTCTTTTGATCATCGTCTTCTCCAGACGTGTCCTTGGTGTCTCCGTCACCTTTACGAACCTTCAGATCTCTTTTGGCCTTCGGCTTCTCATCTACAGAGCTCTGATCAGTGACTACGATGTCTTTTCCAAACTTGATTTCCATCCCTTCCATAGGTGAAGTCATGCCCATATGTATAGGCTTTAGAACTTCCACATCGACCTCTTTCTCCTTCACATCAACACATTCTTGATGAATGCCAATAATTTCTGTTCCAGATTTGTCCATAATGTCCTCCTCAAGAGAAGCATCAGTCAGATCTGCAGCTTTTATAAGATCAAAATCTACTTTATCCTTTCTCTTTATCGCCACATCTTCAGATTTCGGGTCAGTGACTATAACTTCCTTTCCAAATTTGTTCTCTGTACTCTCTATACTTGAGGTTATATTCAAGCATGGAGGTTTTAAAACCTCCAACTCTACTCTAGTCTCTTCTTTCACGTCTGCATCTTCGGATTTCTGATCAGTGACTACAGCTTCCCTTCCAATGCCAATATCAGCTTTTACAGTCTCATTCTCAGTGCCATATTCAGGTAACGCTGCATTCATATCAGGAGTCTTTGAACAACGTTCGGATTTTTGAACTTCTATCATGTGGCTGCCTTTAGTATCCTCTGTAGGTGTAACCACACCATCTTTTCTAATATCTAGATCGACTTTGACCTCTTTTTGGTCAAGATCTAAAACGTCACTTCCAAACTCTCTTGCATTCGTGTCTACAGATGATGAATCATACACTACTGGAGTTCTAACTTCAAACTCCATTCCAACCATTTTCTCTTCATTCACACTGGGCTCACCAGATTTTTCAGCTGAGTAAACTTCTGTTCCATTTTTGTTCTCAGTGCCGTGTAACTGTGATGTCACACTTGTATCTTGTAGCTGTACCTCTGACCTTTTATTGATTTCTGGACATATTTTGGTTTGTTTACGTTTTCCTTTACCTATCTTTTTTCCAGGCATCTGTTGCCCCTCAGTAAGTGTTGCTTTTGGCGTGTCATTTCTATCATCAGTGTCATCTTCACTTTCGCAGATTGCCTTTGTATCAGACACTGACTGCAGTCCTGCTGCCTTCATAACTCCATCCATTTCTTTGTCAGATGGGGCTTGCCCATCGTGCACCTTCTGAGTGGTCACTGGGACAATGCTGAAGCTACTCTTCTCATATTTTTCCAGGTTTCTGCCCATTTTAGTACCTGCAAATTCAACTTCTGGCTGTATTTGGATATCTGACTTTGTAGTCTGGAGTATCACGTCATCGGCTTTTCCAACTTCATTTTCAATCGTGGATATTTGTGGAATTTGAACAAGTCTGTGTTTTGACTCTTCTAAAGGTTTTTGTTGTTTAGGACGACATTCTTCAATGGCTTCCTGTAGCCTTCTTTCTGCTTTTAAAGCAAACTGACTTAGAACCTCTAATGATTCATCAGCATCTTTCCCAACTCCCTTTGATGAAACATCCACATGCATTTGTTCCACCAATTCAGATGTTGAAGAATGCTGAAGGACCCGTTGCTGGTCATCTGTATCAGCCTTCAATTTGTCTTCATGATGATCTGTAGTTCTGAAGTGTTGCTTTTCACTTTTGTCTAAATGCACCTTGCTCACGTCTATGTTTTCGCAACTCTTCACTGTAGGACGGTCTTGATAAACAGTCTGTGACACAAGAGGATCGACAACTCCAAGGTCATCACAAAGTTCTTCAGCCATTTCTTTTGATATTAACCCATCCTGAACAGCCTCCTTAAAACTAGACACCCTTTGTCCACCAACAGGGCTAACCAAGCCTCCTTTCAAAAACTGATTTTTAGCAATAACCCTGGCAACATCTTTTTGAACAAGGCCTTGATTGACAGCATCCAGGAGAGGTAGTTTTTCCCCATTTGAAATATTGACGATACCTCCAGAATCTGCCTGACTCTGCAATAATCTGAATGCTGGAATGGGATCAACTTGACCAGTCTTCACTGCTTCTGGTACAGTCATCAGGTCACCATTTTCGTCGTTTGGAATACCTCGGAATGGTCTTACTTCGAGGAATCTCCAACCTGTCTCAATGTCAATCTTTCCCTGTTTTATCATCTCCGAGTATGGTACAACGCAAGCATTCTGAGGATCCAAAACACCACTTTTGACAATTGGAGATTCCATAGCTTTATTTGCAGTGTCTTGATCAATCACATCACAGGAAACAGCTCGAGTCAATGTTAGGTTGCTCTTTGAAGCACTATCATAAATGAAGCCTACAGCTGCCTGAAGAAAAGCAGCATCTGGATCTGAAATAAACTGGTTTTGTCTCGACTCCTCAAACTGTTCGAGTTTCGGAGCAAGTGAATCGTCAATGAGGCCTTGATGTACTGCATCAGTGACACTGAGGCGAACGCCAGACCCATGGTGCACGATTCCACCTTCAGCTACCTGTTGCAATAGGATCTGCTCCGTTTCCTCATGACCAATAAGACCTTTTTGGAGAGCTTGTTGAAGCGATACAGGCTGTTTTGTTTTGGGATCTATTATTCCATCCATCTGTAGCTGTAGCTTCAACTTTCTTTGTATTACATTTGGATCAGAACTCTTTCCATGACATGACTTCTCTAATAAAAGCAGTTCATCTTTTTGCTCTTCCTCTATTAGCCCAAGTTTTGCTGCAAGGTCAACTGAAACTTTTTTGCCTTGTTCAAGGTCAATAATTCCCCCAGAGACAATCTGGGCCTCAAGAAGGCGAGATACTGTATCTGTATCTAAAAGGCCTTCTTCAGCAGCCTCCTTTAGTGAGCATATTCGACTGTGTTCCACATCAAACACGCCAGCCATAGTCTTTTCCGAATGGATAACCTTGGTCATTAAATCTTCCTCCAGGAGGCCTTCCTGTACATCATCAAGGCTGAGTGGTCGACAAGCACGTGCATCCAGGAAACCACCAAAAAGCTCTGCTTGAGACATTACCTTTATAGCAATACGACCTGGGAGCAGATCCTGGTATACAGCCTCATCAAGGAGCAATTTCTGGGTCCCAGCAGTCAGAAGACCCCCCTGCAGCAACTCCTTTGCCATGCGGTCAATCTCTGCATCTTCAGAAATGTCCACAGATATGGTGCTTTTTATTTTTGATGAATCTGCAGTTTCCATATTTTTGTCCGTATCTATTTGAGCTGAGATTTGTTCAGTTACATCTGGTACTTCCCTCACTTGTAGGCCTTCTCTGGCATTTCTACGAAATTGATCAGGCTGACTTTCTTCTACAGTATCTTTACTTGTGGTTTTGACAGCAGTGTTCATAGTTGGTTTCTTCACAGTTGGTGCATATTCCACTTTATTTTCATCAGGCATGTTGTTGTCTGAGGCCGAGGTAGGCATCTCAACCCGAGGCTGAGAATCTGGTTCCGTCAGCCTTAGGAATTGTTCTCCCCTACTGGTTTCTTCTATATCTGGACTCAGTGAGTGAAATGTGGAATCAGTATTCAACACGTTCACATCTTTTTCAAATGGGTGTGATGTTTCAGGTTCTGTCTCTGATACTTTGGAGTCTGTATCCAAGTGCCTCACTAACATTCTATCAGTGCTTGGTTCTTTTAAAGAAACGCCTGCAACTGTTTGTACAGCATTCTTAAGTGCAGTCGTACAAACATTAGTTATATTTGTTCCATCTTCTTCTAAAACAATAGGTTTCTCTTGTTCATTTCGAGAGATATTGAAAGTTGAACTTTCCTTCCCATCTATAAGAATGTTTTCTTGCTTTGTTTCACTTAATGGCCTCGTAAACTTGGGTTCTCCTGCTGTCTCTCTGTCGGAGGGCTCTCCCAACTGTGGTTTATGTCCGTTTTGATCTTTTGTTGTTCCAGTTAAATTAATGAGCTCCATCAGTTCAGGTTCCTGCAAGACCAGACGCTCTCCTGAGTGAGCATTTATGTAGCTGTGGGTCATAAGGTAAGAGAGGAGGCAGTGGAGATCCTGCTCCTGGGGCCTGGATGCCTGCAAAAAGGAAGTATCAGATTGAAGGTGTGGGAATGAGGCAGGGGCTAAAGAGGACAAAGGTGATGAAAAGGAAGAGCCCCTGTGGTGCAGCAACCCTGTTTGAGTCATGGCAGGCAGAATGTCTGGAATCTGTGCCTGCTGAAGAACCTTTGCTGCTCCTGGTCCCAAAACTTTCTCAGCATGGTCCAGAGGAACCAACCGACCACTTTCTGGAGAGTAAATTGCACCAACAGAATGGCGTTTGTTTAAGACTTTTCGTGCTAGGTCACCTGAAACAACACCCTGCTGTAGAGCTTCAGTGATGGGAAGCAGCTCCCCTGACTCTGGCCATAACATGCCCATAAAAGCCCACAGAGCTTCAAGTACCCTTAAAGCCATGCGAGGAGAGAGGAGGTTTCTTTGGATAGATTCATCTAATCCCAGGCGCTCTCCACTGACGGGGTCTACGACTCCCCCTGATTGTAACTGGTGGGTCAGTAAGGCACAGGCCAAGTCCTGATCCATAAGGCCATGCCTCACAGCTTCATCTATTGTCAGTCGGTGACCAGTGCGGGGATCGGTGATGCCACCTGCAAACAGCTGAGCCTCCAGAAGTCTAATAGTAACTTCCCGGTCAATCAGTCCCTCTCGGATTGCCCGGAAAATGCCTACTTTTATACCAGATCTTAAGCAGATTGTTCCCCTTGACTGGTGATTGACTGGCAGTAGGCGCAGGCCAGTCTCCTGATTCAAAATACATCGCTGAAAAAACTCTGATAGGCTGAGTTTTTCAGCTGTATTAGGATCAATAAGCTCTTGCCTATCAAGACGAGAGCATAACTTATTGTAAACAGCACCTGAGATGAGACCTTTTTCTTTCGCACTTTCAAGACAAAGAATTTCACCGTTGGCGTCATCCCAAAAGCCTCCTGTGCTCACTTGCAGCTCCAAGATACGAAGCCCAATTTGCTCTTTTATGTAGCCCGCTTCCATAGCCGCAGCAACTGGTATCGTGCGACTCTTTGTGAATTGTGACTGTTGTACAAGATGGAGGGCAGCTTCTATTTCTGCCAGTGACTGGTACATGCGGCTATCAATCAGACCAGAGCTGAAACTCTCTTCTAATGAAAGACCCTGAGGGGAATCAGGATGTAACAGACCACCCCTAACAAGCTGTGCCTCCAGCAGCACATAGCATGTGTCCTGGTCTATAAGGCCTCGCTGTGCGGACTGGAAAATTGGGAAGGTTTCCACAGTATCAAGATCGATTACTCCAGCGATGGTCTCATGGCCCTGAAAAAGGAGACAGACTGTTTAAATACCCTTCTATATTTTATCAGCTTTATTATTTAAAACAGAAACTAGGTCAGTGAAGAGTTTTAGAAAAGACCCACAACCCAAGCATGCAAAACTAGTACAAGTTGACATTTAGTATTAATTAACTAATACATTAATTTCATGAATGAAAATTTTCCTGCAGGAATTGTCATTGCAATTAAAAAGCCAGATAAAACATCAAGATTTGGTTTACAGCAACAAAGCATAAGCTTCCTAAAGCAAAAACAAGACAAATACTGGAGCATTTTACGAGAGTTCTCTTTAAGTACAGCAAAAAGAGAGAAGAGAAAAGGGCAGCTCAGAAACTAAGCCAACGGTAAGAGAGAAAGCAAGCACTACTTACCGTATGGACGGGGTCCGTAAACGCGCACACACACAGACAGGCCGACGGCTCGGCAGTTTGAGGTGCAACAAGGTGAGAAGCTGGATGTTAGCATTCTGCATGCCACACTCCATCTGCCTGAGACGCTGCCAGTGCGGACTATACACTACCTGACATTCCTATCGATTTCTAATTTTAGTCGACTGTCCTATCAACTTATCTCAAAGATAATCTGGCTCATATTGGGGCCTGTATAGAATTTCTTCATCACTCGTTTAGTCTTTGATTCGGGACTTACCTCTAAGTAAACCTCTGAGACCAAAAAAAAACAAAAAACGATGTGACTAAGATGAATACACTCGATATTAAAACATCATTTTCTATTCTGACTCCGATGTTTTCTGGCAGCTGTTAGTGATTTTAAAGCAAAAATGCTGATTAAGTCACACTGTTTTAAAGGACAGACAAACAGAATCACACATACAAACACACACAAATGCTCTGTGATCTGGACACATCATGCTCAAACAGGCGGAAGTATGCATAGCTGGCCTCTACATTAATCCCTATGCTTTTTAGGAAATCATCCTAACAGTGGTGATTAAAAACTTCATTCCTGTTCACACAACACTCCCTTACCTCACACACACACCAAGAAAACACACAATTATGCTGTAATATAAAATATGCAATATATGACGACACAATTTACATTCTAATCATGGCTACAGATGAGCGTTTAAAATATATGTAAGAATTTCACAGTGAGAAAGGGGGAAAAAAAAAAAAAGACGCTGAAAACGTCCACATCTATAGTGCAAAAATCAAAAAAAATAACTGTGTGTGCAATGAAAACTAAAATAAGCACTATGGTATGACTTTTGAAGATGTTCGTGTAAAAGTACTAAAGTACTAATTGCTACTACTTTAAAACTCATGGCCAGTAAGTAGCAATAAGCAGATGTGTTTGATGAAGATGGCAAATGATGATGGTGGTGACATGATTACAAGCATGTTGTGAATTGTACGTTAGGATTTCACTCCATGCTATTAAAAAAACCCAAAAACATCATGTTGAAGCAAACCTGTGAGATTGATGGAGGTGGTGATGGATGTCAAAAACACAAGTGACAGGCAACACACAACATGCAGCACTCGCACAGTCGCACACAATGCTCTGTATAATTTCCTTAGAATATTCAAAACTTACGATCACCATTTAAAGCAACGCATCAGAAGCACTGTTTCAATGCAAGCGTTTTGCTTTTGAGAGCCCGCTCTGGCAGAGTGGACCTCTCGCCTTCAGCCTTTAATTCGTTTTACCTTTCGTTTCTCCTCTTTGGCCAGCTGTTCTTCGAGCTGTTGAAGCTGAGCAGCAGAGCGGTCGCACAGCTGGCTGTAGGTAGATTTCAGTTCATCCAAATGTGATGTAACCTGGGCACGTTCTTCAGGGGCCAATCTACGGATAAATGGGCCAAGTCAGCATGAAGCGTGTTTGCGTGAATGGATTTTATAGCAGGGGTCCTTCAACCTTATCCAAAAAGGACCAGTGTGGCTGCAGGTGTTCGTTCTTTCCACATTTTTCAGAAGATTTTCAAACTTTTCTTCGGTTTATCTCCTACTGGCTGGGAAAAAAAAAAAACATGCAGCCACACTGGTTCTGTGCAGACAGGACTGGATAATTTCACATGCATACTGCAGATTTGTGCCCAAGAACTGCAAACTGTGATTATAAAGAACGCATTGTGCTCATTCCAGGATTCTTAAATCACAATATGCTCATACAGAACATCTTTTCGACTCAGTAATGTCTGTCTTTACTCTTCTACACTTGTATTTTGTAATAATTTATAATCTCATTATCCGGCGTCACCCAGATGATGTGTTTCTTTTGAGTCAGACTCCTCTCAAGGTTTCTTCTGAGTCCCCTCGATCCTCCAGTCACCTCTGGCTTGCTCAATAGAGATCTAAATCTACATCTGGTTTCTTGGACAGCTGCTTTGTGAAATGTGTGTGTGTTATTTACCAGCTGGGAGGTCCGTATCGTGAAATACCGTGACTGAGGTCTTGAAAGTACTGAGCGAGGCCCTCTGGGCCGAGGTCAGTATTCAAGGCCGAGGTCACGGTATT
>JANZLB010000008.1:21004152-21015095 GCA_026167865.1 Notarius quadriscutis
TTGTTTTTTAAATTAAAAAAAAAAAAAAATTTTAAAATTAGAAATTTTTTTTTTTTGACCATAATGTCCCAAATGAGAGACCAGTTTCTGAGACACACACACACACACACACACACACACACACACACACACACACACTGTTCTCAACTTGCATGATAAGTCTGTACTGATGATGGTGCACATAACAGTATTTTGGATTTCAAAAACGGTTATATGAAATAAGTTTTTTTTTTTTTTCCCCAACTCTGCTATGCATCTTATGCCAAAAGTAGACCCACAGTTCAATACCACTGACTTGTTTGTTCAATCATGTAAGTGAGTATTATGAGCACAACAGATGTACACAAGCTTAAAGAAGCTCTTTAGCGCAATATTTTCTGTTTGCTAAGTGGTTTTGCCATTAATTAGATAGATCAGGGACGCTTGAAGACAAGGTGAAAAACGTAAATCTCTACATCAGATAAAGTGACGACCATGTCAAATGCTGGCTCAACAAATAAGAGAACCAGGATCCAGTGGTTCAGACACATACAGCATCCTGCAGTTGGTAAATTACGCTGCTGTTTAATTAGCCCAGGAGTCAGATTTACTTCATACCTTATATTTATCTAGATACAAGATGAATTAAGATAGATATAGGACAAAAACTGCAGTACTCATTACATAATTCACAAAAGTACTTTCTTAAAAGGGGCAGGCTCACCCTTTCTAGAATCCAATTCATCGTTTTTGCTTTGAAAGCACATGACCGCTTTCTGTTAGCTATCTGTGCAGCAAAACCTCCACAAATTCAGTTTGTGATCTCTTCAAAACCAAGCTCTAACTTTTTCTTCATATACGTATGGAACAAGACACGCATCTTTTTTTAAAATTTTCTTTGCAGCTGCATGCGAGACGGCCAAGGCCGGTTCTGGTCTATTACAAAGAAATAACCGTAGGAAAATGGAATGGATTGGTTGAAAGAATTTAAAATCTAGATATTCTGAGAAAATCTCTTCAGTTTCATGTTAGAATTTAAGATTTATGGACTGGGAGGTCACCGGGTAGTTTTTGTAATATTGCTTGCATATAAAATGGTGACCTGCTACTTGGTGCAGAGGATTCTGGGAAGGGTGAGCCAGTCCCTTTCACATTGTGGGTAAATGGTGTCCACTTGAACACTGCAAGAGCTGGACCCATCTATTATATTGCAAATGTGTAGCAATGCCAGGCATAGAAGCTATTACAATATGCTCACGTGTCCTTACCAATAAAACTATCAGAATTCAGTACCCAGTATTCAGACTATTGGCTTCTACACTGATGTATGACGTTTAAGGCTCTTAGTTTAGCTCCAGTGTATCCCGCTGATCTCCTGAAGGAGCAAAACCCATTCGGATAATCTCTAAACTCTGGAAGTGTTCCCGTGTACATTAGGAACACTAGCTCAATAACCTTTTTAACAACCAGCTTAAAAACATACTTCTATAATTCTCAGTTGTAGGGTTTTATCTTGTTAGGTAAACTTGCATGCATGATTTGTAGTACTTTAAGGCTTTGTAGTTAATTCCTTAGCGATTTACATTACTTTAATGTAATTTATTATGCAAACAGTGCACACAATCTAATCTTTTGTATGGAAAGCACTGACATTTTGAACTCAAAAAAGTGTTATAAAAACTATTACTATTACTACAATGACAAAAAATGTATTATTATTTCTTCTACTACTATTAATGTTATTTTGTAACTACTGCTACTTAAAGATTAAGTAGGTACTTCTAACAAAGACTAATAGCAGACTATGAATACATTCATTCATTAATTTGGTCATCAGAGGTGGAGTCGCAGATGAAGAGTAATTTCATTACTCATATCCCACCCCCAACAACAAAAACCTAACAGATTCCATGACCTCAAAAAAGAAAAAAAAAAAAATCACAGAAATAACCAACAGTGATAAATCATTTTCAACATTTTACTAGATGGTATTCTTTTCAGAGAGGCAGTGGAATTTGTCAGTGTACTGCAGGATTGAGACATATATTTGAACGGACAGGGCTGTAGCCACACAGATGGTCTATTCATTTTACATCATGCAGTGGGTAGGTGGTGGTCTCTAAAGGACTATAGTTGTACAGTTCACACTTTTCCTGTTAACCACCACTGAGGTAGACCAACACCCCACATCCCCACCAAACCACAGAGAGAGAGAGAGAGAGAGAGAGAGAGGGGAGGCTCAATATATAAAAGGGATAATGTACAGTGAGCTGGTCATTATTACGAAATAAACTCCGACAGGGTGCGGCAGTACACTGACACAAAGCTTAGGTGTCTTGAATCGCCCTGAAAGGGTTTATTTCGCAATAATGGACACCTTCATCGTTTATTCTCCTTCTTATTACATGGCTATTTACTAAAGAAATCAATAATTTGACACAAAATATTGATTGAAAAATAATTTTACTGCTTCTAGTACAAATAGTAAGTAATATTCTCTAGATGGAACCGTGTCCATCGCAATGTAAACTCTGTAGCCTTCTTAAGATTAGCCTACTTAGTGTTATAATCCACTTTAAAATGAACATTAAAATTAATACTAGAAAATCTTCTCTGGTGTTTTCTGATGGGGTATATATTTTTTTGGCCACAGGGTGTTGCGAATGAGCTGATATTAATTTGATTATTAAAGCAACAAAATGTGCAGGACTTCTTTCTGCAGATTGATATGATTGGACTCCTCCAGAGTTTATGATCAGAAGTGTATCCATAGCAACAGTCTGTTATTCATAGCAGCAGTCTGCTGTTCAGAAATAACAGACTGCAGCATGCTGTAACTGATTATTCTGAATAGAGTATTCAACAAAGCCGTGTAATAATATATCTTAAACAAACCCAGGGAGACACCACATTTTGTATGCTTATGGAAAAATGACAGAACAACATTCATACCACTGCATTCAAGCAAACTTCGTCATGGAATATATGAGAAGTGAATGTCTACTTCGATGTAAAGTCCAAGGTAAAACCAGATGTGAAAATATGGTCCAAACACAGAAAGAGAGACAAAGATGGAGTGAGGGACATGGAATACAAAACCTACATTTTATCAAGCTGCTTGTTCACTTCCTCATCATTCTCATAATCCTTACAGAGCTGTGTGACCAGGGCTCCATATGTGAGAGTAAACAATTCTGAGTTCTGTTAAACAGGAAAAAAGACAAATCAGTGAAAGATTACCACTTTTCTTCAACTATAACAGCCGTATTCAATAAAGATTTTCCAGCCACATTCAATATATTTGCTTACAAAATGTCTGAAAAAGCAGCGAACATAACTGAATGGTGACAGCAATCAAAATTTAATGCTTAACCATAGTTTAGTTCAAAACTATAAATATAAAACTCATCAATCTGCAGTGGTTACGTTTTGCTTCACGGTAGCACTTCAAGTTAACACTTTTGACTAGTGCCACAGAATCTGAACAGAGTCCCTTTTGACATCTGTTTTGAGAATACTTCCTTATCCAATCCTCTTTAAAACATTCTGCTTTTGTCAACTATTTAAACAAGCCATGCTGTTACTAAACTAATCAGACAAGAAAGAATAAACCAGTGGAAGTCTGTGAAAACTCATCCCTTTCCATGATGAGCTACCTTCAGGTAAACAATTTATGTAAATGCATGCGATTGCCTGCAATGAGCTGCTACAGAAACTGTGATGGTTCCCTATTAAAATACTTGAGTAACTGAACTACAACAATTTTTTCCCCTACATTCCCCTATGTTGATAAAGTATTTTTTGAGTGACCTGTTCAATCCACTGAAATGCGCATCTGGAGCCAAGTTCACCAATAGATCACCCCAGTACTATATTCTTTTCCTCAAAAACTAAGAAAACTTACCACCACCAACTTTGTTGGAGGTGATGTTTTCACCTTTGTCTGTTCCCAATGTACCTCAAAAAGTAGCAAATGTATTTTGATGCAATTTTGAGGAAAGTTGAGTTACGAGCCAACAATTGGCTTTGGATGCAAATCCAGATATGCATGTGGACCCAGAATTTTTTTTTGTTCCCAATATAACTCAAAAATTAGTGAATGGATTTTGATGAAATTTGGTGTACAGCTTTAGCATTACCCTAGGTTCAAGTGACTCAATTTTGCTGTTGATAATATGTGGCTTGACAGAGGTATACACTCTACTGAATGCCCTTCTAGTTTTGTACTTGGACATTTTGTTACTCGACTCTTACGCAAGGAGTTAACACTAGCTTTCTAACAACAAGCTTCCCATCACTAATGTAGAACCTTACTTTAAGCTACAGCACCTCCAATCTCTGTTTTAAATCAATGTATACCCCCTGCACTATTAAATCCTTGAATCCAAACGGGCAGAAACGGGTTTATTAATGTTTGATAACAGTAGCTCTGATAGTCATCCTGGCTGCAAAGTTTAGATTAACCCTTTCACCATTGTGTAACTTTTTTCTAGAAGGGGTTTCCCTTCTGCAGTGAGACCGGAATAGGGTCTGGAGTGGTGAAAGGGTTAAATGTACTTAAGACATTAAGCTTTCTATAACAGTTATGGCAGGATTCTTGACATCAGCACTTTATAATATTCATTAAGTTTGCCATTTGGGGAAACTGAGGGCTTTCTGCTTTCCAGTTAATTTTTCTTATTAAATGAGCCAGCTCATCCTTCCCAGAATACTCTCCATCAAGTGACCATTTTTGATGCTAGCGATATTCCAAAAACAATCTGCAACAATTTCAGAGACATCCTAGGCCATAGATCTTAAACTGTAACATGGAACCGGAGGTATTTGGTCAAAGTATTGACACTTTAAATTCTTTTGACCTAACCATTCACTTTTTGTATGGTTATTCTGTTGTAATGGAGCCAAACGGGCCTTGGCAGTCTTGCAGGTGTGAAGGAAAGAAAATATTAGGTATATTTTGTTCAAAGCTTCAAGGTAGATTGGGGGGGGGAATCCCCAACATGGGTTTTGAAGGGATCACCAACATTAAATCTATAGAGATTTTGCTGCACAAAGAGCTTGCAGGTAGTGGTCATCCATCCATTTTCTTCCGTTTATCCGAAGTCGGGTCATGGTCATGGTGGTTCGGATATGTGATAAGGATGCCCTAATCAGATGCCTGAACCACCTCAGCTGACTTCTTTCGACATGAAGGAGCAGCGGCTCAACTCCGAGATCCCTCTGGATGTCTGAGCTCCTCACCCTAAGGGTGAGCCCACTCACCCTACGGAGAAAGCTCATTTCAGATGCCTGTATCCATGAACTCATCCCTTTGGTCACTACCCAAAGCTCATGACCATAGATGAAGGCTGGAATGTAGAGTGACTGGTAAATTGAAAGCTTTGCCTTCTGGCTCAGCTCCCTCTTCACCACAATGGACTGGTACAATGCCCGCATTACTGCTGATGTCGCCCCAATCCGCCTGTCCATCTCATGCTCTATTTTGCCATCACTCGTGAACAAGACCCCGAGATACTTGAGCTCTTTCACTTGGGGCAGCAACTCACTCCCAACCTGGAGGGAGCGCTCCACCGTTTTCCAGCAGAGAACCATGGCCTCAGACTTGGAGGAGAGTCAGCACCTCCCAGCCGCTTCTCTCTTGGCTGCAAACCGTTCCAGTGCTTGCTGAAGGTCATGCTCTGAAAAATCCAACATAACCACGTCATCTGCAGAGAGCAGAGACGCAATTCTGAGGTTCCCAAACTGGATGCCCTTCTCACCCCAGCTGCACTTTGAGATCCCATCCATGAACATCAGAAACAGGATCGGCAACAAGGGGCAGCCTTGGCGGAGTCCAACACCCACTGGGAACGTTTGACTTTGTGCCAAGAATTTGGACACAGCTCTTACTTTGGTTGTACAAGGACCACATAGCTCATAGAAATGGCCACAATACCCCCGTACTCCCACAGTGCCCCCCACAAGAGCCCCTAGGGGACAGGGTCATAAGCCTTTTCCAAATCTACAAAACACATGTGAACTGGCTGGTCATACTCCCATGAAACCGCCCCCCCCAAACAACCCTGATAGGGTAAAGATCTGGTCCACCGTTCCACAGCCAGGATGGAATCTACATTGCTCCTCCTGAATCTGTGGTTCAACGATTGGTTGGAACCTCCTTTCCAGCACCCTGGAATAAACTTTCCCAGGGAGGCTGAGCAGTGCGATACCCTTATAATTGGAGCATACTCTCTGGTCCCTCTTTTTGAAAAGAAGAATCACCACCCTGGTCTGCCACTCCACAAGCACTGTGCCCGACCTCCACGCAACACTGAAGAGGCGTGTCAGCCAAGACAGCCCAACAATGTCCAGAGCCTTCAACATCTTAGGGCGAATCTCATCCACCCCTGGTACCTTGCCACCAAGGAGTTTCTTAACTGTCTCAGCGACCTTTGTCAGAGATATATATGAAGCTTCCCCCGAGTCCTCAGACTCCACCTCCTCCATGGAGGACATGTAGAATGGGTTCAGGAGTTCCTCAAAGTGCTCCTTCCACTGCCCGACAATATCCCCAGTTCGGGTCAGTAGTTCTCCTCCCCGGCTGTGTACAGACCGAGGCAAGCCCTGCGTCCCTTTCCTGAGTCGCCGAACGGTTTGCCAGAACTTCCTTGAGGCAAACCAAAAGACTTTCTACATGGCCTCCCTGAACTACTCCCACACCCAGGTTTTTGCTTCAGCAACTGCTGAAACTGCAGCCCTTCTGACCTCCCAGTACCTACCTACTGCCTCAAGGGACCCCTGGGCCAGCCAAGCTCAAAAGGCCTCTTTTTTTCTGCTCGATGGCTTCCTTCACCGCCAATGTCCACCAGCTGGTTCTTGGGTTACCGCCACAACAGGCACCGATGACCTTTTTGCCACAGCTCCTACCAGCCACCTCTACTATGGAAGCTTTGAACACAGTCTGTTCGGATTTCATGTTCCCAATCTCCACTGGGATGCACGAAAAGCTTTTTCGGAGGTGGGAATTGAAGACCTCACGAACAGAGGACTCCACCAGACCTTCCCAGTTCATCCTCACTACACACTTGGGTTTACCAGGTTTGTCCAGCAGCCTCCCCCACCCTCTGATCCAACTCACCACCAGATGGTAATTGATTGACCGCTCTGCTCCTCTCTTCACCCGAGTGTCCAAGACATACGCCCGCAGATCTGATGATACGACCACAAAGTTGATCGTCGATCTTTGGCCTAAGGGGTTCTGGTCCCCAGGTACATTTATGAACCACCTTATGCTTGAACATGGTGTTTGTTATGGCCAATCCATGACGTGCACAGAAGTCCAACAACAACACCACCACCACTCAGGTTTAGATCAGGCAGGCCGTTCCTCCCAATCACCCCCCTCCAGGTTTCTCCATCACTGCCCACATGAGGGTTGAAGTCCCCCAGGAGAACTATGGAGTCCCCAGTCAGCACCCCTTACAGGACACCGCCCAGCAATTCCAAGAAGGCCGAATACTCTGCACTGCTGTTTGGTGCATAAGCACAAACAGTCACAGTTTTCCTCTCTACAACTTGCAGTCCCATAGAGGTGACCCTCTCATTCTCTGGGGAGAACTCCAACACAGCGACACTCAGCCGGGGGCTCGTGAGTATCCCCACACTTGCCCGGCACCTCTCACCCTGGGCAACACCGGAAAAGGAGAGATTCCACCCCCTCTCCAGGACTTTGGTTCCACAACCAGTGCTATGCGTGGAGGTGAGGCCAACTATATCTAATTGGTACCGCTCTGCCTTCCCCACCAGAGAAGTGACGATCCACATCCCAATCACTAGTCTGTGCTGCTGAGGATCAGCAAGCCCAGGCTTCCGCTTTTGCCTGCCACCCGGCTCACATTGCACCCAACCCCGGTGCTTGTCCTTGCGGGTGGTGGGCCCACACGGCAGCAGCTCCATGGAATTTTTTCGGGCTGTGCCCAGCCAGGCCCCATGGGCCAAGGCCCAGCCACCAGATGCTCGCCGGCAAGCTCCCTTCCCAGGTCTGGCTCCAGGAGGAGGCCCCGGTTTCCTGCTCCCAGGCAAGGTGCTGCAGCTCCTTTTTTGCTGTTTCATCAGGGTTTTGAATCACTCTTTGTCTGGCCCCTCCCCGGAACCAATTTGCCTTGAGAGACCCCATCAGGGGCTAATGCACCTGACAACACAGCTCCCAGGATCACCAGGACACCCAAACCCCTCCACCATGTGAAGGTGGAGATTCTTTGAAGGGGGATAGTGATCATGTGCTTTCAAAACAAAAACAACGAACTGGATTCTGGGAAGGGCGAGTCGGCCCCTTTAACTTCAAGTGACAAGGGAAAGGGAAAAAAAAAAAAAAAGAGAAACTGGCAAGGAACAACTCTCTATAGCTGTTACAATGCAAATGATAACAGGAACCAACTTGTCTCATAGGTCTTCCACAACATTAAACGCAACTATAAATGGATAAAAAGTACAATGTGTTGATTAACAAATAAAAAAAATTAAACAAACAAAATTGTTGGTCACTTGCTGTGGAATAATGAACAGCTGAAGAATGTTAATGCTGCTCATACAGGGATATTAATAAAACAAATCAATAAGCTTATTAAAATAGGATTAGTCATGATAAAACAAAGAATAGGAATTCAGTCCTTTTCCTGCAAAAATCCTTCAAATGTGATTTGGCACAAAATAATTTAAGTGTGTTTTAGGACAGGTGTACTGATCGAGAGCTGTGGCAGAAGTTTGGACAAGTCTCAGTCATCAAAATTTCTATATTTAAAACTGGATCTGTTTGTGAAACTAAGGACTGCCGCTCTGACTACATTCACCACACATCTAATGGAAGAAGACTTTTCACATAGATTCCCAGATTGCTAAATTCAGACCTGTACTTGATGGTCCTCTTTGTCTAAATGTGGAATTCCAGACCTTAAGCAAAAGACGATGAGAGGGTTAGGTTTTGTTACGATGCTCTTAAATTACCGAACATAAATCATGCATGACAGAGAAGCAGTTTCTGTGGGTATTTAAAAAAAGATACTTCTTTATTATACATAAGTGATAATCAATATTTTATGCTTATCAATATTTTATGTCTGTGTGGGTTTTCTCTGCTTCCCTCCCACTACTGGGTGGATAAGGTACACTAACAAGAGTGCTCTGAGAGCACAATATCTCCTGCTGGCAATTATATCTATGCTATAAGTGCTTAATACACCCTCATGAACTTGTCAAAGTACAAGTTTGGTAATCAAGGGCCATAACTCTGGTAAAATGCGACTGAATTGAATGAAATTGCAATATGCATATTACCGACATATAACAAATAATCCTGTCAAGTTTTGTGAAATTCCTCCAAAAATTGTGAGAAGAGTTGATTTCAGAAGACGAGTACCCTTCCCAGCACGGACGGACGGACGGACATTGCCATGACATAATCCCCCTTCGGGCCTTTTGGTCAGCAGGGGATAAAAAGTACTATTAGGTGTGAGCATATGACTGTGGCCCTGTTCACAACTGGCATTACCATGCATCCTGGGTGATCTAATCACAAGTGGACACTTCTAAATACAGTGAGTTTACACCTGCCATTAGAATGCATTTCCGCAAGTTACTATTTGTGACTGGCTCTCACTTCCTCGCTTTAGATGCAAATAAACACATACATCATTTCTGGCTGCAAAAACCTAATATGGTGTTTCTAACCAGTGGGAGGCAGCAATGCACTTCCCATATTTAGTCTTCTGGAAATTAAAAGAAGAAAATAAAGAAAGAAAAATAAACACTTTAAAATGATGCCGTTGGCGTGTGAATTAGTACATACTTCTACTTACAGAGGATGTCGTTTAAGCCAGTGGTCCTGCAACATGGCCCAGGACACATTCGCGTATACACTACTAAAAGAATATGGCTGTATGCGGCCCAGACCACCTCCGAATGCATTCTGAGTGATCGGATGACAACGCGTCTTCAGGACACATTTGACCCCCTGCTTGCCTGTACTTAGAGCTGCCCACTTGATCACCCAGGATGCATGTGGGTCAATTCCATGTCAAATCTCCAAATGCTCCCACTCGACCATCTCAGATTTGGCTGAAAAAATTCCAGGAGGTTCACACACTTCCCAATAGGAAAAGTCCCAAATTTTAGCTCCCAACTCCTTATAGTTTTGTCATAAAAAAATATTTTTGCTACTAACCTCGGACCCGTTTTGAGCAGAGTTTTTTGGGGAACCACTTTGAGATTGCTGTGTCTAGAAAAGGATTTAAGCCGGGTCCTTCACATTTTCAAGGGTCAAAATCTGGCAGCAGTACTTGTAGAATATGGACTTTTACATGTGTGCTTTTGGTTTATCATAGAATTCTGGGGGTTTGAATTTGCTCGGAAATTCTACACTATGCTCTGCGGTAGCATATTTGAAGGACTGTGGAACGTGCAATTTCAAAGACGGAGGCTTGATATTGCACATACACCTTCCCATATATACTGTGTACTTTGTGTTCTAAAATTGCCTCTCTGTGATGAGCGGTTTGGAAGATATTAAAGTTTAAAATGTTATTTGGTGACGTTTTTGGCATGTTATAGCAAAAAAATGACAGCATCCACCAACATAAAGTTGACTGTTTTAGAAAGATTAGATGTCTGTTTTTAACACATCCAAAATTTGTGATGGTGTTCTGCCTTATTTTTGCAAAATGACTTTTATGCCTCCGCCACCGTAAGGTGCAGGAGGCATTATGTTTTTGGGTTGTCCATCTGTCCATGCGTGCGTCCGTGCATGTGTGCGTCTGTGCCGAAAACTTGTGAACACAATATCTCCAAGGCAGGTGAAAGGAATTTCACCAAACTTTCACCATTTGTGCATTTGGGGACAAAGATAAACTCATAAGATTTTGAGATCAAAAGGTCTAAGGTCAAGGTCACTGTGAGGTCAAATGTCTGTCCGAAAACCTTGTGAACACAAT